>VONZ01003351.1:0-23299 GCA_012976165.1 Labeo catla
CCACACAACCTATCGCTGTAATAGCGAACAAAATAAAACACAAACATTTTCAAAAAGAGAGCAAATTTCCTCTTCCAAATACAAAGGGTGCCTCATCTCAGCCACCCGAACCTATAATACCTCTGGCCACTCGGGTGGACGCCTGGCAGGCTATCCCCGGAGTGTCAGAATGGGTCATGGGGATAATAAAGGAAGGCTATTCACTCCAGTTCGCTCGAAGGCCCCCGCGCTTCAGCGGCGTGGTCCCCACCTCGGTAAGGAGCAAGGACGCGCACGTCCTACGCTCAGAGGTGTTGACATTGCTGGGGAAGGGCGCCATAGAGATGGTCCACCCAGCTCAGATCGAGTCAGGCTTTTACAGCCGCTACTTCCTCGTCCCAAAAAGAGATGGAGGTCTGAGACCCATTCTCGATCTGAGGCTTTTGAATCGGGCCCTCATGAGACGGCCGTTCAAAATGCTAAACTTAAAGCAGATCCTCTCGCACATTCGCCCCGGGGACTGGTTTATTTCACTGGACCTAAAAGATGCGTACTTTCACATCCAGATAGCCGCCCATCACAGACGATTCTTGAGATTCGCCTTCGAGGGTGTGGCTTATCAATACACGGTCCTGCCCTTCAGCTTATCCCTGGCTCCCCGCACGTTTACGAAGTGCATGGACGCGGCTCTTGTCCCTCTGAGACAGAAGGGAATCCGCATCCTCAACTACCTCGACGACTGGCTCATTCTGGCCCAGTCCGAGACGGCGCTACTATCTCACAAAGCCCTTCTCCTCAGCCACCTGGAGTGCCTGGGACTCAGGGTCAACTTGACCAAGAGCGCGTTGCGTCCCAGCCGGCAAATCTCGTTTCTGGGAGCAATTTTCGACTCGACTCGGTCAGGGGCTATGGTCGTGCCGGAGCGAGCTCTGGCAATACGACAGTTAGCGAGCTCGTTCCAAATCGGAGCCCGCCACCCCCTCAAGAAGTTTCAGAGGATGCTAGGCCTTATGGCTTCTGCATCCCCGGTGCTCGAATTGGGCCTGCTACACATGCGGCCCCTTCAGCGCTGGCTAAAACCTCGAGTTCCACCTCATGCGTGGCGTCATGGACGTTGTCGTGTCAAGGTGGACCAGGCCTGCGTAAGGGCCCTGGTCCCCTGGAAAGACCCACGGTGGATGGAGAGGGGCGTGCCCTTGGGATCGGTTTGCAGAAGGAAGGTAGTCACGACAGATGCCTCCAACAAGGGTTGGGGGGCGCTGTGCGATGGCAGCCCGGCTTACGGCCTGTGGTCGAAAGCGGAAGAGGGGTTTCACATCAACTGCCTGGAAATGCTGGCAGTATGTCATGCCCTCCACTCATTCCTGCCAAACCTGAAGGGACACCACGTGCTGGTCCGATTGGACAACATGACGGTGGTATCCTACATAAATCGCCAAGGAGGTCTTTCCTCCAGACGTCTCTTCACACTGGTGAAGGGCCTTCTGGAATGGGCTCAGCTCAACCTGGCCTCGCTGAGGGCGGTTCATGTGCCAGGCAGACTGAACCAAGGGGCGGATATGCTATCACGAAGCAATGTTCCCTCAGGAGAGTGGATGCTTCACCCACAGACGGTTCAGAAAATCTGGGAGATCTTTGGCAAGGCAGAGGTCGACCTCTTTGCCTCAAAAGACAACTTTCATTGCCCGACATATTTCTCCAAGGACAGGGATGCGTTGGCTCACGACTGGCCCAACCTCCTTCTGTATGCTTTTCCCCCGACATCCTTGATCCCTCAGGTTCTCAAGAGAGTCAGGGAACGGGCTCACAGGCTCCTCCTGGTGGCTCCTCTGTGGAGGAACCAACCATGGTTTTCAGAACTGTGCCAGCTGCTTTGCACAGCCCCCTGGCCGATCCCCCTGAGACGGGACCTCCTCTCTCAGGCGAACGGAACAATATGGCACCCCCAGCCCGGTCTGTGGGCTCTGCACCTCTGGTGTCTGGACGGGATCCTGGGTACCTCCCAGAAAACGTCCTGAACACGATCTCCCAGGCTAGAGCTCCGTCTACAAGACGCCTCTATGCCCTTAAGTGGTCTGTCTTTTCCACCTGGTGTTCTACCCGTGGAAAAGATCCAGCCTCCTGTGACATATCAGTGATATTGTCTTTCCTCCAAGAGCTGTTGGACAAGGGCCGCTCCCCGTCCACACTCAAGGTCTATGTGGCTGCTATAGCGGTTTTTCACGCCCCGATAGCAGGCCGATCGATTGGCAAAAACAACTTGGTTGTTCAATTTTTGAAGGGGTCCAGGAGGATGAATCCTTCTCATCCTCACACTATCCCTGCTTGGGATCTGTCCACCGTCTTGAGGGCTCTGAAAGGCCCTCCCTTTGAACCATTGACAATGGTGGACCTTAAACCCCTGACGCTTAAGGCCGCCCTGCTGCTAGCCTTAGTGTCGGTGAAACGTGTGGGAGATCTGCAAGCACTCTCCATAAGCCCCTCCTGTCTTGAGTTTGGGCCAGGAGACTCCAAGGTCATCCTGAAACCAAGACATGGGTATGTACCTAAGGTGCCCTCCACTCCGTTCAGGGCTCAGGTTGTTACGCTTTCTGCGCTCCCTTCCTCAGAAGGTGATCAGGAGTTGAGCCTGCTCTGCCCGGTCAGGGCATTGAGAATGTACATCGAGCGATCCGCCCCCTTTAGGCAGTCGGAGCAGCTCTTTATCTGCTTTGGTGGCCGCAGCAAAGGGCATCCGGTCACAAAGCAGAGACTCTCTAGATGGATAGTTGATGCTATCACGCTAGCCTATTCCTCCCTGGGCCTGGAATGTCCCGTTGGAATACGTGCCCACTCAACTAGAGGCGTCGCCTCTTCTTGGGCGTGGTCTAGCGGTGTGTCTATTGCAGAAATTTGTGCGGCGGCCGGCTGGGCCTCGCCGTCCACCTTTACTAGGTTCTATAGCCTAGACATTCCCGCCTTACAAGCGGGAGTCCTTCTGCATAAGTAGTCACAAGAGGAGGGCCTCCGGCTGGGCCGGGTTTTTTACTTGTCATATTTAGGCCCCTCTGGTGCCTTGACATGTGTTTGGCCGTTCTCTCCATGGCATGGCGTTTATGGAACGGTTCCCATAGCGTCTAGCGACGCAGTACGAGTGTAGTATCGAAAGGGAACATACTCGGTTACTATCGTAACCTCGGTTCCCTGAGATACGGGAACGAGTACTGCGTAACATGCCATGCCATGTCGCTGCACGACCTAGTCGTCGCTTCAGTCGAAGTAACCTGGGTTCCTATGGCGAGATGACCGCTTATATAGCCAGTGGCTCCGCCCCTTCTGGCGGGCTTCGGCGGGCTCTCTCGCCATAGGCTCGTGCAGCACCGCTGCCGAGTCATTGGTTCGTTTCGTTTCTCTGCACGATCCAATGCCGTGCAGTTTCACTGCGTGTATGAAAAAAGGCTTCAGTCGAGAAGGAAAAAGGACCTTTTCCCATAGCGTCTAGCGACGCAGTACTCGTTCCCGTATCTCAGGGAACCGAGGTTACGATAGTAACCGAGTACGTTTTAGAGCGTTTCCAAGCATGCCTTGGTTTCATGAGCTGAGTTGCCTAAAATCAGGATTGGCGTTCTTAGACGGCTCTAACTAAACGTTTTATGAACTGAGGCTGTAACTAAATTTCATATGCAATAAACGTCTAACACATCTAGAAGTTTCTTTCTGGATTGTAAATAACATTTCTTTCATGCATGTGAAAGATTTTTAATGTGGGTCAGCTTTTTTCATGAAACTGCATGAACTAGCGTTTTCTGACTGAGAAAAGACGTTTTAGAGCGTTTCCAAGTATGTCTTGGTTTCATGAGCTGAGTTGCCTAAAATCAGGATTGGCGATCCTAGAAGGCTCTAACTAAGCGTTTTATGAACTGAGGCTGTAACTAAATTTCATATGCAATAAACTTCTAACACATCAAGAATTGTCTTTCTGCATTGTAAATAACATTCCATTCATGCATCTGAAACATTTTTAATGTGGGTCAACTTTATTCATGAAACTTCATGAACTTTCGTTTTCTCACTGAGAAAAGACGTTTTAGAGCGTTTCCAAGCATGCCTTGGTTTCATGAGCTAGGATGCCTAAAATCACTATTGGCGTTCCTAGAATGCTCTAGCTAAGCGTTTTATGAACTGAGGCTCTAACTTAATATGAAATGTATAAAACTTCTGACACATCTAGAAGTTTCTTTCTGGATTGTAAATAACATTTCTTTCATGCATCTGTAACATTTTTAATGTGGGTCAGCTTTTTTCATGAAACTGCATGAACTAGCGTTTTCTCACTGAGAAAAGACGTTTTAGAGCGTTTCCAAGCATTCCTTGGTTTCATGAGCTGACATGCCTAAAAACATTTTTGGCGATCCTAGAAGGCCCAGACTAAGCGTTTCATGAACTGAGTCTCTAACTAAATTTCATATGCAATGAACTTCTAACACATTAAGAATTGTCTTTCTGCATTGTAAATAACATTTCTTTCATGCATCTGAAACATTTTTAATATGGGTCAACTTTTTTCATGAAACTTCATGAACTTTCGTTTTCTCACTGAGAAAAGACGTTTTAGAGCGTTTCCAAGCATTACTTTGTTTCATGAGCTGACATGCCTAAAAACATTTTTGGCGATCCTAGAAGGCCCAGACTAAGCGTTTTATGAACTGAGGCTCTAACTTAATATGAAATGTATAAAACTTCTGACACATCTAGAAGTTTCTTTCTGGATTGTAAATAACATTTCTTTCATGCATGTGAAACATTTTTAATGTGGGTCAGCTTTTTTCATGAAACGGCATGAACTAGCGTTTTCTGACTGAGAAAAGACGTTTTAGAGCGTTTCCAAGCATGTCTTGGTTTCATGAGTTGAGTTGCCTAAAATCAGGATTGGCGTTCCTAGAAGGCTCTAACTAAGCGTTTTATGAACTGAGGCTGGAACTAAATTTCATATGCAATAAACTTCTAACACATCAAGAATTGTCTTTCTGAATTGTAAATAACATTCCGTTCATGCATCTGAAACGTGCGAAAATGTAGGTCAACACATTCATGAACTTGTGAACTTCGCTCTTACTGAAAGAAAAAGAAGCGTTTCGGCCGTTTCAGCAACTGCCGCGGTTTCCATGACCTGAGTTACTTTCAAGTAGGTTGGCGTTCCTAGAGAGAAACCTAACTAAGCGTTTTTATGAACTAGGGCTCCTAACCCAATATGAAATGTATAAGGCTTCGATACATCTAGAAGTTTCTTTTCTGGATTGTAAATAACATTTCTTTCATGCATGCATTGTTACAATATAAGATTCAACTTTTTCCTTGAGCTACATGAACAAGCGTTTCTCCCAACTGAAAAAATTTGATTTTCAGAAGCGTTTCAAACATTCCTTGGTTTCATGAGGCTGGTGCCTAAATCAGGATTAGAAAGCGTTCCCAGAAGGCTCTAACTAGTACGTTTATATGAACTAGAGGCTGCCTTCAAATTCATATGCAATAAACTTCTAACACATCAAAATTGTCTTTCTGCATTTAACCAGAAAATAACATTCCGTTCACATCTGAAACATTTTAATGTGATTCAGCTTTATTCATGAAACGTTTCGTTTTCTCACTGAGAAAGGCGTTTTCACGACGTTCCAAACATGCCTTGGTTTCATGAGCTAGGATGCCTAAAATCACTATTGGCGTTCCTAGAAGGCTCTAGCTAAGCGTTTTATGAACTGAGGCTCTAACTTAATGTGAGATTGTAATAATCTTGACCTCCTGTGCCCTTCTCATACTAACCTGAAAAGTAGATATGACATAAGTCTAGCCTAGACAATCATAGGACATGATGTACTGTTGTTTCCTGAAGGGTGTGATGTGTGATTTCACTTCTTCATGTTTACCATATAAATGTTGAAGTCTTCCTTAATAAAGTGCCTTTGAGTGAATTACACCTTTTCAGTGTGTGGTTGTCTCAATGGTCCAGGATCCTGACTCTGTGCTCCATCGCTCAACTAGAAATCGAATCTCGGCAGTTAAGTTAGATATTAAATTCTAACAGTTGGGGGCTCGTCCGCGAAGGCGCGGAAAATTATTTCCCTAATCTCCCTACGAACCGGGAACACTGTCCCGAGGGGAAAAGACGCGCCGGGTATCAGGAAGCCTACGATAAAAGGGGGGTAAGTGTTTTTTTGATATTTCTTAAAGGAAATACAGCACTTGCCCCTTGTAGGTTCCTAGTTTTGGGTAATCACTAGTCGTTAGTGGAACTTCGGCTGTTCCATTGTTGTATCACTTCGGCTGGCAACAGTAATTTTAAGCTAATTATTAACGTGGGTGATTAGGAAATCACTAGTCGTTAGTGGAATTCGGTTCCATTGTTGTAACACTTCGGCTGGCAACAGTAATTTTAAGCTAATTATTAACGTGGGTGATTAGGAAATCACTAGTCGTTAGTGGAAATTCGGTTCCATTGTTGTAACACTTCGGCTGGCAACAGTAGTTACGTGGTAACTATTAGCGTGGGTGATTTGGATATACGGTACTGATCACACCGTATTTTTGGATCACGGCTGCGTAAATTATTTCGCGGGTAGAACAAAATAAGGAAATTATTAATAATCACATATTTGTGAATTTTTTTTCCAATTGTTACTGCATGTTGATATATTGTGACAAAAAGAAGGTGCTTTAGGGGCGACCCGAATGCGGTTCGGCTGGAGCTGAACGGTTTGGCGAAAGCCCAAAAGAAATAGGGAAGCACCCAAACAAAAGAAGGTGATAGCGGCGATCAGGACGTAAAGTCTTGTGTGAGCCGAAATATAGGACCATCACCCAAAGTCACAATACGATACATGTACTACAATTGAGGTTGAGCAATAAAGTGCAGAGAATTTGTGTTTACTAACCGCTAATACTAACTCCTAAAAGTGGAAGATGGGGGGTTCAGTATCGAGACCGTTACCGGGGGAAACGCCAGTTGATTTTATGTACAGAAATAATCAGGGAATTTATACAGAACCATATGTCAGTAATATGGCAGGATGGTCAGAAAAAAATGAAACCGCAAATTGAAATACCGTATCCACGAGAGGGTTCATTTACAGATGAGGGCATGCGGTTGGCTAAAAGTCTAGTCAAAGAGGGCGGGGGCGATCCTAATTGGGATTACAACTATATGAATAAGAGTTATGGTATATGGAAAGAGATGAAACAAGTTTGGGACCAGGGCCCAGAGAAAAAACAAGTGGCTGCTTATGTGGCAAGACAAAACTGCCCCATAGGGGATAAACGCCCACCCTACTGCACGCCTAAAATTACCGCACCGTCTGCGCCCAAATTTAAAATGACAGAAATGAACACAGAAACTGCAAAATCTGCTAAAGTTAACAATGAAATGGAAGTGTTCAATGAGAGATCCAACGGTGCAATGGTATGGCTAAGAGCTGGTAACGCAATGCCCGTTAAGCCTATAAAAATGGCAGATATGGAAGCAATATGCAAAAGTTTGCCTTCTCCTCAGAACCCCAGGAAATTTGTGACTATTCTGCAAACGCATACAAGGTATGCTCACTTTACTGGTGCAGATTATAGGGCGGTTCTGGTGAGAACGCTAGAGGCAGATGTCACTGAATCAATGTTGATTACTGAATGTCCAACATTATCCTATGAGAATGATAAAATATCGGGCACAGCTACAGCTAGTAGCCCTCATGAGTTTTTTGGGAGAAGTCTGAAAATCATGACACGTTCTTTAAAGAACTGAGAATTTTTCTAGATAAGCGCATGGGGAACAGACAAGACCTATCATTTGCTGCAAATACAAAGCAGAAACCTAAAGAATCAGCTTCTGATTTCTACCTACGGTTTAAAAAGGCCTGGGTAGAGGAGTCTAAACTCCCACTGAGTGCTGAAATGCGAGCTTTGTTTATTAATACATTCTTGAACAACATGCAATGCAAGCAAGCTCAACTAATCAGAATTACAACTACAAATCTGTTTGACATGGAGATAGATGCTTTAGGGAAGCGAGTTAGGGAACTAGATTCCTCTGGAGGGTTTGTAGCTAAAACTGAGGCTGCGATGTTTACAGGCCAGGAAGTGAAAGGGATGCAGTATGGCCAGGGAGTAGAAGTGAAACCACGATTGGTGCAACCAAAAAACACCAGAATGGTGTGCTATTTATGTGGCCGACCCGGGCACGTACAGCGCTTCTGTCGGTCAGAAGGTCAAAGAGAAAGGGGTTGGATAAAGAGGAAGTTTCAAATGAGGCAGCCACAGCCACAGCCACAGCAGGGTAGAGACAGGCCACAGCAGAGAGGCTTAACATCAGCCCAATACCCAACTACATGGGATAATAAACAATAGGGATGCCTACAGAGTGATGTCAGTTCCGATTTATCTATGATGACCCTTACATTTTCAAATCATGGTGAAGAATTACCATATTTTACAATAATGGTGCATGGTCAACCTCAAACCTTCCTTTTTGATACAGGGGCAGACAGGTCTTCAATGACCTCTGCACATTATGAGGGTCCCATTTCTAATCAAATAGTTAACTCTGTGGGAATTTCAGGAACTGACATTGCATGTCCTGTAACGCCCCCTTTGGAAGTAAGAGCTCCTGGATGCAAGCCATTTTTTCACAAATTCACCATCATACCAGGAGCTCCACTAAATTTACTGGGAAGAGATATAATGCACAAATTGAATATGGATATTAAGTTTACTGATAATCATGTTGTGTTTTCTTTCCTATCAAGCTTACAGGCCTCAATGAATCCTTTGCCTACATGGGAAGAACCCAGTGAACCACAACCAGCTGAATCCAAGGCTGACATACCACCAATGGTAGAGACCATGATTGATCCATCATTATGGTCACAATATAAAGATGAAACAGGTTTTATTGACATGGAACCGTATAAAGCAAAGCTTAAAACTAAACAGCCAGTCTACATTAAGCAATATCCTTTGTCTAAAGACAAGGAACTTGGTATTAAACCATTGATTGACAATTTTGTCCAGCAGGGTGTCCTCGTGCCGACTCATTCGCCATACAACACACCAATTAATCCGGTGGTAAAAGCTGATGGAAAAACATGGCGTCTTACTCAAGATTTGAGGGCTATAAACAAATTGATAATGCCATTAGCACCAATTGTGCCTGATGTTCCAATTGTTATCAATTCTATACCATGTACGCATAAGTATTTTACAGTTATTGATTTGTGTGCAGCTTTCTTCTCTGTCCCTGTGCACCCAGAGACGCAGCCGATTCTAGCATTCACTTTCCAAAATGCACAATATACGTGGACACGCCTTGCTCAGGGCTACGTGGACTCCCCCGCAGTCTTCTCGGCGGCTGTTCAAAGGACACTGGAAAAAATGACTGACCTGCTTTCCACAGTCTGTGTCCTCCAGTACGCAGATGACCTGATCATTTCTTCGGAAACGCGTGAGGACTGTGAGAAAGCCTCCATCATCATCTGCAACGTCCTTGCACAAGCTGGGTTTAAAGCCTCGAAAGAAAAGCTCCAGTGGGTTCAGCCTAAGGTAACATACCTGGGACACATAATAATGCCAGGTTTGCGAGCGATTTCTACTGACAGGGTCCAGATGATCAGGAAGATGAAGTCCCCACAAACTGTGCAGCAGCTTCAAAGCTTTTTGGGACTCGTGAACTACTGCAGATCCTGGATACCTGACTGTGCGATACATGACAAGTATCTGAGAAGTCTAATCGACCGCAAAGCTCCACCTAAAACGCCGTTGAACTGGACTGATGAGGCAGAAATGCACTTCGCGGCATTGAAGAAGGCCATCACCACGGCTCCTAGCCTCGGTCTCCCCAGTTTTGAAAGGGAGTTCCATTTGCATGTCCGGGAGACGGAGGGGGTGGCCATGGGTGTCCTGTTGCAACAGCATGGTTCCACCTACAGACCTGTAGCTTACCTGTCTAAAAAATTGGATAATGTAGCTGCAGGCATGCCAGCATGTCTTCGTGCTGTGTCAGCGGCTGCTATAGTGGTGCAGATGGCTGAGAAGATTGTTCTGTCGCATCCAATGATTGTATATACTTCACATCAGGTAGGAGCAATCCTACACAACATGCAGACGCAACACATGACAGCGCAACGACGCTCAGGCTACGAGGCAATCCTGCTGGCCACAAAAAACCTCACCATTCAGCCAACATCATCAATTAATCCTGCTTTATTAGGGGTTCTTGGAATGGCTGACATGATAGATGGTAATGAAAGTCATGATTGTATCATTGAATTAACTTCCTCATGTTCTTCCAGGGCCGATCTCTTGGATTCGCCCCTGGATGGGGGGGAACACATATATGTTGATGGATCATGTTCAAAACCTTTTGATGGTGTCTACCTTTGTGGGTATGCTGTGGTGTCAGAAACTGGGGAAACAATAGAAGCTTATGCCTTAGACTATAATTCAGCACAAGCTGCAGAATTGGTAGCGTTAATAAGAGCATGTAAGCTGATGGTGGGAAAACGGGTAACAATTTATACTGATTCAAAGTATGCATGGGGGTAGTGCATCACTTTGCCAGGACATGGGAAGCTAGGGATTTCAAGACAGCAGATGGTAAACCAATAGCGCATTCAAACCTAATAGGACAGTTAACTGAAGCAGTACAGCTACCTGCCGAAGTGGCCATAGTAAAAGTGAAAGGTCACGCGCCAGGAGATGATGAACAAGCTGTAGGAAATAGAAAAGCAGATGAGGCTGCAAAGCAAGCGGCAAAAGCCCAGATTAAACCTCCACTTGATATGGGTAACAAAAGTCAGGTAACTATGGCTGTGCACATAACTAATGTACCTGAAATTGACATTAAGATTCTGCAAAGTCAACCGACACAAACTGACTTAGAACACTGGAGTAAACACGGGTGTGCACCAGATAAAGATGGTATTGTGAGGGATGAAAAGGGAAGAATAGCACTCCCAAAGTTAGGATTGGTAATCCTCATTAGGCATTACCATGGTTTGTCGCATACAAGTTGTGCAAAAGTAGTACAAGTAATAAATCGTTTGTACTGCATCGCAGATGTACATAAAACAGCCAAGCTCATTCTAGACTCGTGTCTTACGTGTGCTAAGGTAAACCCACACAGACCGATTAAACATGAAGCATTACTGCATCCAGAAGCACCTTTTCAGCATGTACAGGTCGATTTTACGCATATGCCACCAATAGGTAATCTAAAGTACCTTCTGGTTATAGTGGACAGATTTTCAAAGTGGCCAGAAGCGTTCCCATGTGCAAAAGAGGATGCTAAGAAAGTGGTTAAAATTTTAACTAAAGAGATAATTCCCAGATTTGGTATACCTACTACCATTGAGAGTGACAATGGGACGCCATTTGCGTCCAGGGTTACGCAATTTTTGGCCAAATCATTGTCCATCGATTGGCATTTCTCCATACCGTACCATCCGCAATCATGTTCGAACGTGGAACGTTTAAACAAAACCATTAAGGGACGGCTGACAAAAGCCGTCCTGGAAACGGGGAAAAAATGGGTAGATTTGCTACCAGCAGTGTTAACAGAAATAAGAATGACTCCATCTTCCACCACTAAACTATCACCATTTGAAATACTAATGGGTAGGCCTTTCCCGACCCCATGGGTCAAAGGCCGCGCAGGCATTGCTTCCTTAGGAGACCTGGAGGTGATACAGGAGGACTACGTGACTTCCTTAATAGAAAAACTTAACTCTATATGTGCTGATGTTTCTTTGTGTCTTCCTCTCCCCTCAGAAAAGCCTACTCATCCTTTTGTTCCAGGCCAGAGGGTGCTGATCAAAAGTCTGAAGCCGACGAGGATAGGAGAGCCGAAGTATCTTGGACCAGCCGCTGTGATTGCAGTAACCAGGACGGGAGTTCTGACGGACTACCAGCCACAGTGGATACACGCCTCAAGAGTAAAGCAGTATTCTACAGGAGAGCAGGAAAGCTCCAATTTAAAATTGAATCCTGGAAAAGGGGATTCACCTTAATGCTTAACAGGTAGGAGGAAAAACACTGATTAAGCTGAGGAGGGAACTACCTCTTATAGTGAGGTGGGGGTTATCCGAGGCTAGAAGATAGATGGCCCATTGAGCCAAACAGTGCTAACTCCTTATACAACCCTGTACGCATTAAGGGCCAAATTGATGGATTATCCGCCACTAGAGAGTTTCACGCAGTGTTCAATTGTAGAAGCTCTTCTTGCATTTGACAAACTTATTGTTCAATTGACGAAAGAGGTCTTAGAGGGTACAGATCGACGATTTCGAGTGAGCATAGTAGATAAGATTGTTTGGGACAAGAAGATACGACATATGTGCTTGTTAAACGTTACCATATACAATGTTAAGTTCACGGATGCTGGGTTATATTATTGTGCATGGGCTAAAGAAAATAGGGATGCTTATCAAGAAGTACAGATTAATGTAATCCATCCAGAACCCGACCTGAAAATACGAGAGGTAATGAAGGGACTTTTTCCAAATCCAGCTGACACGCCACGTGATGTTTCACCAACCGATATAGAATTTATTATGAATTCAGGTATGAATGCTGGTATGAAGGAAGTTAGTGCAGCAAAAGGTAAGTGTGAAGGAAATTATGCATGTGCATTGGCACTACTGCAAAGAAGTGTTTTGAAGAATGAGGTAGGAGGGGATTGTTGGATTTGTATGCAGTTACAGTCAGTGTGGAAAAAACACAACAAATAACCTCAGAAATGTTACACCCTGAGAAAAATAAGTGTGATATGCCAAAGCAGATGACTGTGATAATGCAGATGGCAGATAACATAAGAGCGAATAGGGCATTCCTAAAATCACTATTGGCGTTCCTAGAAGGCTCTAAGCTAAGCGCTTTATGAACTGAGGCTCTAACTTAATACTTAATGTATAAAACTTCTGACACATCTAGAAGTTTCTTTCTGGATTGTAAATAACATTTCTTTCATGCATGTGAAACATTTTTAATGTGGGTCAGCTTTTTTCATGAAACTGCATGAACTAGCGTTTTCTGACTGAGAAAAGACGTTTTAGAGCGTTTCCAAGCATGTCTTGGTTTCATGAGCTGAGTTGCCTAAAATCAGGATTGGCGTTCCTAGAAGGCTCTAGCTAAGCGTTTTATGAACTGAGTCTCGAACTAAATTTCATATGCAATAAACTTCTAACACATTAAGAATTGTCTTTCTGCATTGTAAATAACATTTCTTTCATGCATGTGAAACATTTTTAATGTGGGTCAGCTTTTTTCATGAAACTGCATGAACTAGCGTTTTCTGACTGAGAAAAGACGTTTTAGAGCGTTTCCAAGCATGCCTTGGTTTCATGAGCTAGGATTCCTAAAATCACTATTGGCGTTCCTAGAAGGCTCTAACTAAGCGTTTTATGAACTGAGGCTCTAACTTAATATGAAATGTATAAAACTTCTGACACATCTAGAAGTTTCTTTCTGGATTGTAAATAACATTTCTTTCATGCATGTGAAAGATTTTTAATGTGGGTCAGCTTTTTTCATGAAACTGCATGAACTAGCGTTCCCCTTCAGGAACTCGAGCTGCGTCAAAACGCTAGGGGAACGCCTCCAGCGTGAGCACGCTCTGAATCACATGTGTAATCAGTCCAATAGAGAAGCGAGACGTCATGGGTGGGTGACGTCACGGACCAGGAAGCTTAAAAGCACGTGCGCCGGCACCGGCATTCAGCTTCATTCATTCAGCGAAGCGCTCTGTGTGTGTGTGTGTGTGTGTGTGTCAAAATACGTGTCTGTTTTTGGTACCAGTTTGTACCCCTTTCTTTTGAGACACGATGTCCAAAGTCCTAAGGAAACTTAAACATAAAAGCAATCCACGTTACAAGCCGTGTGTTCCTCCCTGCTCGCGCTTTATTCCGAGCGGGGATACACATGGCTTGTGCGTGGTTTGCTTGGGAGCGGATCACGCAGAGTTGGCTCTCGAGGGGGCCGACTGCCCGCATTGCGAGCTGCTTAGCCTGCGTGCTCTCCGCTCCCGGAAGGCTCTCTTTGCGGAGGGAGCCTTCATCAGCGTTCCTCGCGGGTCTGGCCCCGCTTCCGCCGAGGCGGAGCGGCAGCTGCACTCGTGGGGTTCGCAGCTGGATCTACTGGAGGGAATGGAGACGGGTGAACCCCTATCTCCTTCCTCACCTCGTAGATCCGGGGCCCGTTCTCAGGGATCGGAAGCCCGTTCTGCGGTTCCTTCCACCCAGGGAACAGCCTCAACGCTCCCCTTTTCTTCCTCTGAGGAGGTCGAATCTGAGAGCGTTGGGGTGGCCCCACACTCGCCCCAGTATGAAGAGCTTTTGGAGGTGGTTACTCGAGCGATAGCTAAATTAAACATCGATTGGCCCGCCGAGAAACAAGCCGAACCGCAGCAAAGCAAATTAGACGAACGCTTCCTGCGTAATCGGCCGCCTCCTGCACACCGGAGCCTGCCGTTTTTCCCCGATCTCCACACCGAGGTGTCGAGATCGTGGGGTAAACCATTCTCAGCCCGTCTCTTTGTCCCCGCCTCTGACTACTATGGGAATGTGGTGGGGACAACAGAGCACGGTTATAGAGCGATCCCTCGGGTAGATCAGACGCTTGCCAGCTATCTGTCTCCCGAGGCGTCATCGTCTCTAAAGGCTCCGGTCTTACCCACTAAGCCGCTGCGTACAACATCAGTGCTAGTGGGTAAGGGGTACTCGGCAGCAGGTCAGGCTGGTTCCTGTCTGCACACCATGGCGGTGTTGCAGGCATATCAGGCTGATCTGCTGAAAGAGCTAGACGAGTCCGACGAGGTTAGCAAAGATAATATTTCTGAGCTAAGGAGAGCCGCTGATTTGTCTCTCCGCGCCACCAAAGAGACCGCCCGTGCCATCGGTAGGTCTATGGCAGCTATGGTGGCGGCGGAGAGACATTTGTGGTTGACCCTGTCTGACATGAAGGAGTAAGACAGGGTCTTCCTACTCGACGCCCCGCTTGCGCCTTCTGGCCTGTTCGGCGACGCCGTCAATTCCGTCGTCGACAGGTACCAGGAGGCTCGTAAACAAGCAGCGGCGTTTCAGCGGTTTCTCCCTCGTCGCGTTCTAGCTCTGGGGTCTGCTGGGCGGGAGTACCAGCTCCTCATATAGGGCGAATCAGAAACAGAGCGTCGCCTCTCGTGCTCCTCCGCAGCGGGACCGAGATCAGCGGCGCTCTAAGCCGGGGACTTCTAAGCCGAGGCCCGACCTGAGGGTTGTGCTTCAGGCAAAGAAGTCCTGACGGTTGTGCAGGACCGCTGAGGGCAGCCCCTGCTGGGGAGGGGCGGGTAGCACCGCATCCCACGGTGTCCGTCTCTCCTCAGTGCCCTCAGGAGACCAATGTCTCCGGCGAGCCCATCCCCCAGCTCCGCTACGTTGCCCTGCGGGGGTCTCTAGAACAGTTAGTTCGGTTAGTTCCTGCCAGGGCGCCGTTACAGGGCACCGATCTAGCAGTTCAAGAACATCCAGAGACCAGTCTCGAGAGGCTGCTTCCCCTAGTAGATTTTCTGGCGGCGTGGAAACTACTGCCAAATATATCTGCATGGGTCCTGCATACTGTAGAGCGGGGTTATCGCATTCAGTTCGGTGCTCTGCCTCCTCCTTTCAACGGGATCTTTCCCACTGTGGTGGGCCCCGAGCAGGGTCTGGTAATGGAACAAGAAGTAGCAACTCTCCTCAGGAAGGAGGCCATCGAGGTGGTTCCTCCTCAGGACAGAGAATCCGGGTTCTACAGCCGGTATTTCATCGTTCCGCAGAAGGATGGGGGCCTGCGTCCTATTTTAGATCTAAGACAGTTGAACCGCTCAGTCATGCGGCTGAAGTTCAAAATGTTGACAGTCAGTCAAGTTGTGTCACAAATCAGGTCCGAGGACTGGTTTGTGACAATAGATCTGAAAGACGCTTATTTTCATGTCTCCATCCTTCCTCAACACAGGAAGTTCCTAAGGTTTGCTTTCAGGGGCGAAGCATACCAATATCGGGTTCTTCCGTTCGGCCTAGCACTCTCCCCCCGCACTTTTATGAAGTGTGTGGATGCTGCTCTGGCTCCGCTGCGACTCCGGGGCATCTGCATACTCAATTACATCGACGATTGGTTGATTATTGCTCAATCGGAGCACATGGCGGTTCAACATCGAGATGTTGTTCTCGCTCATATGAAAGAGCTGGGGTTGAGACTGAACGCCAAGAAAAGTGTGCTGTCTCCATTACAGAGGACCACTTATCTGGGCGTGGTGTGGGATTCGACCACGATGCAGGCACGTTTGTCACCTGCTCGGATCGAGTCGATCCTCACGACAGTCAAGAGAGTGAAAGAAGGCCGTTCACTCACTGTAAAGCAGTTACGTGGTTCCTGTCTCAGGGCCCGGTGTTAGGAGCTCCTGGTCGCCGCGTAACGCTAGCGACGGATGCATCTCTCACCGGTTGGGGTGCGGTCATGAGTGGCCACCCCGCCCGCGGTCTGTGGAGCGGTCGGCATCTCACGTGGCATATCAACTGCCTGGAGATGCTGGCCGTGTTTCGAGCTCTGAAACACTTTCTCCCAGACCTAATAGGCCACCATGTGTTGGTGCGCACCGACAACATAGCGGTGGTCTATTATATCAACCACCAGGGAGGTCTGCGTTCGCGCCCCTTGTACAAGCTGGCGCACCAGATCCTTGTGTGGTCCCAGGACAAACTCCTCTCACTGAAAGCAGTTTACATTCCTGGGCATCTCAATTTGGGAGCAGACATCCTGTCGAGGCAGGGGCCGAGGCCCGGGGAATGGATGCTTTACCCCAAGGTGGTGAAGCAGATTTGGAGAGTTTTTGGCCAGGCTCAGGTGGACCTCTTCGCGACTCAGGAGAATGCGCAATGTCCCCTCTGGTTCTCTCTGATTCATCCAGCTCCACTGGGGCTGGATGCCATGGTACAGACGTGGCCGAGGCTTCGTCTGTACGCTTTTCCCCCGATCGCTCTGCTCCCAGGAGTTCTGGAGAGGGTGCGCCGGGACGGGGTCCGTCTTCTATTAGTAGCCCCGTACTGGCCGGCCCGAGCATGGTTCTCAGACCTGGTATCTCTCCTCGACGGCTCTCCATGGGAGATTCCCGTCAGGAGGGATCTCCTCTCGCAAGCGGGAGGCACCATCTTTCACCCTCGCCCGGAGTTGTGGAAGTTATGGGTGTGGCCCCTGAGGGGGCACGCCTCGTAGCTTCCGGTCTCTCAACTGAGGTTGTTGAGACCATCCTCCAATCCAGAGCTCCCTCCACGAGGAAATTGTACGCCTTGAAGTGGAAACTTTTCACTTCATGGTGTGGAGACCGCCAGCAAGACCCAGTTAACTGCCCAGTTGGTACAGTGCTGGAGTTTTTGCAGGATCGGTTCTCCACAGGGTTAGCCCACTCCACCCTGAAGGTTTACGTGGCGGCTATTGCGGCCTACCACGCCCCTCTCGGTGGGACTTCAGTGGGCAAGGATCCCCTTGTCGTACGTTTCCTCCGCGGTGCGCTGAGGCTGAGGCCTCCTGTACGACCTCGGATCCCTACTTGGGACCTCGCCGTGGTGCTAGAGGCTCTTTGTGGGCCCCCCTTTGAGCCTATCGAAGAGTCCTCTGATCATTTATTGTCAATTAAGACAGTTCTTCTTTTAGCTTTATCTTCGCTAAAGAGAGTAGGAGATCTTCAGGCCCTTTCTGTGGCCCCGTCACATTTGGACTTTGCCCCTGGTATGGCCAAAGTTTTTCTGTACCCTAGACCAGGGTATGTACCGAAGGTTCCCTCTGCACACACACTAGGCAAGGACTTGTAACTAGGGCTGCGTGGGTATTGCATTCCCCTAGCGTTTTGACGCAGCTCGAGTTCCTGAAGGGGAACGTCCCAGGTTACGACTGTAACCCTGGTTCCCCGAAGGGAACGAGACGCTGCGTCTCAGGCCCTACTTCCTGCATCCCTGCTGGCGTTTCGCTTCTCATGTAAGCTGAATGCCGGTGCCGGCGCACGTGCTTTTAAGCTTCCTGGTCCGTGACGTCACCCGCCCATGACGTCTCGCTTCTCTATTGGACTGATTACACGTGATTCAGAGCGTGCTCACGCTGGAGGCGTTCCCCTAGCGTTTTGACGCAGCGTCTCGTTCCGTTCGGGGAACCAGGGTTACAGTCGTAACCTGGGACGTTTTCTGACTGAGAAAAGACGTTTTAGAGCGTTTCCAAGCATTCCTTGGTTTCATGAGCTGACATGCCTAAAAACATTTTTGGCGATCCTAGAAGGCCCAGACTGAGTCTCTAACTAAATTTCATATGCAATAAACTTCTAACACATTAAAAATTGTCTTTCTGCATTGTAAATAACATTTCTTTCATGCATCTGAAACATTTTTAATATGGGTCAGCTTTTTTCATGAAACTGCATGAACTAGCGTTTTCTCTGACTGAGAAAAGACGTTTTAGAGCGTTTCCAAGCATTCCTTGGTTTCATGAGCTGACATGCCTAAAAACATTTTTGGCGATCCTAGAAGGCCAAGACTAAGCGTTTTATGAACTAAGTATCTAACTAAATTTCATATGCAATAAACTTCTAACACATTAAAAATTGTCTTTCTGCATTGTAAAAAACATTCCGTTCATGCATCTGAAACATTTTTAATGTGGGTCAACTTTATTCATGAAACTTCATGAACTTTCGTTTTCTGACTGAGAAAAGACGTTTTAGAGCGTTTCCAAGCATGCCTTGGTTTCATGAGCTAGGATGCCTAAAGTCACTATTGGCGTTCCTAGAAGGCTCTAACTAAGCTTTTTATTCACTGAGACTCTAACTTAATGTGAAATTTATAAAACTTCTAACACATCAACAAGTGTCTTTCTGCATTGTAAATAACATTCCTTTCATGCATGTGAAACATTTTTAATGTGGGTCAGCTTTTTCATGAAACTGCATGAACTAGCGTTTTCTGACGGAGAAAAGACGTTTTAGAGTTTTTCCAAGCATGCCTTGGTTTCATGAGCTGAGTTGCCTAAAAACATTTTTGGCGATCCTAGAAGGCCCTAATTAAGCATTTTATGAAGTGAGGCTCTAACTAAATTTCATATACAATAAGCTTCTAAAACATGAAGAATTGTCTTTCTGCATTGTAAATAACATTCCTTTCATGCATGTAAAACATTTTTAATGTGGGTCAGCTTTATTCATGAAACTGCATGAACTTTCGTTTTCTCACTGAGAAAAGACGTTTTAGAGCGTTTCCAAGCATGCCTTGGTTTCATGAGCTGACATGCCTAAAATCACTATTGGCGTTCCTAGAAGGCTCTAGCTAAGCGTTTTATGAACTGACCCAGCTGGCATTTTAACGTGGAGTCAGCGTTGAATCAACGTCAGGTGTCAGTGTTGGATAACCGTTGGATTTTGTTTAGATTTTGCAAATCGAATCAACGTTGAAATAGCAACGTCATTCCAACGTCACGTTTGTCAACATAGGTGAATTTGCCAACATTGAATCAATATTGATTTTAGTTTAGTTTTTGCAAATCCAATCAACGTTAAAATTTCAACGTCACTAAAGTCCTGCTTTTCAACAGTTTATTGATCAGCATTGTTTGGATGTTGGAACGTTATTTTTCTACTGATATCCCTAGTGAAAAAAAAAATATGCTAAGTATACTTGCAGCCAGACTAATTGTCCGCATACTTCAAGTGTGTTACTGATTAGTCAACTTGAAGTGTGCTATTTGGAACAACTAATTTTGTGCTAAGTATATTTTAGTTGTAATTAAATTGTAGTAAAGCATAACTGTAAGTGTATTTAGTGTACTTTTATGTGCTAAATTGGAACAACTTCAAGTATACTTAGTATACTTTAAGTAAGTATATGCTGTGTAAGCTAATTGCATGCTTAATTAGTGATATTAAACTGTACTTTGTTTGTATTACAAGTATATTACAAATTAATTAAGGGTGTCTTCAAAATATACAAGAAACACACCATAAATATATTATTTTTGAGTAAAAATATGCAATTTTTTTCCCCAATGCTGAATGCACTCGTTGTCAGGGTCATTAAACCAGTGTGAGTGAAATTCAATTTTTGGCCATGCAATAGTGTTTACTTGGCTGTACTTGTGACATCACAAACTAGTAGCTGAACTGTACACTGTAAATCCTAATAAGTTCAGCTTACTTAAAAAAAGTTTGGAAACAGATTGCCTTATTTTGTTAAAGCAAACTTAAAGGTAAAACTAAAGTTAATTTAATAATCAGTTTAAAGTAAAGAAAGCAAACTCTTACAGAGTAAATTATCTAATAAATATCAAATTAGATTAATGTCATTTCTAGTTAACATACTCCAGGACATTTACTAATCTTACTTAAGATTTAATAGTAAGATTACTTTATTAATTCTATTAACTAATAGTGTTATTTTGTGTTGTGCAAACATCTTAAATGCTGTTATTCTCAACATGGATTTAATCTGCCATTTTAAGCTATGGGAACTTAAAACATTTTGTGCAATCGGTTTCCACATTTTCTTTAAGTAAACTGAACGTATTTTTATTCGTTCAACCAGCATGAAATGAACTTAACACAAGTTTGAAATTCTCAAAATTTTATTTTTGTAAAAAACTTTAAGAATATCACAATAATAAAAATTAGCTTTTAAAACATCTGTGTTCTGAGACTTCTTGACTAAACAACACTTTGTTGTCATAACATTATCTGGACCCACTGGAACACTGTTAAACAATAGAGCATTTTCAGAATGGCATGCAAACAGAACAGCAAAAATAAAATACAGGCCTTTCAAACCCATCCATGACAATTCTTCCCTCCATGATTGCCTTTATTGCATCCACAATGAGGGCATGTCCTCTGGTAGAACTGTGAGCAGGTCTACAACTGCTTGACTGAAGTCTGCATCCACATCCTAAGTAGAGAAATAAAATAGGTACAGTGTAAATTTCTCCATTTCAATACTGGAAATGTTCTAAAAGCATACATTGACAAGGAACTTTTAATGCTTTTCATTTATAAGCAAATTGATTCATATTGATGACCAGAGTGAGTGTACAATGATCTGTGCAAACATCAAGCACAAGGAAATGGAATTAAGCTTTAAATTATGATCACCAAAGAAAGATGACGAGGTTTATAGTGTGATAGTGACATTTCACAATACATGATTTCAATCAGAGCAAAAGTGTAAATTATCATTTGTGTCAACTATTACTGCATGCCTTGTCTTGGAAGTCTTGGAATATTACACACAAGTTCCATTGACTACATTTTTTGTACATTGTTTTCAACATTATAGATTTACAGAACTTTTTTTTTTTTTTTACAACATGCTAAGAATGCTAAGAGCATTTTCTCTCTTGTTATGGAGTGATGAATCACACCCATCATTTACATGATTTTATCTTAAAGGGTTTGTTCACCCAAAAATTAAAATTAGCCCATGATTTACTCGCCCTCAAGGCATCCTAGGTGTGTATGACTTCATTCTTTCAGCCCAATCCAATCAGAGTAACATTAAAAAAATGTCCTGGCTCTTCCACGCTTTCCATGGCAATGGGCGGGTGTTTCTGTTCAACAGTTCAAAAGGAGTGCAAGAAAGCGCATCCATCCATAATAAAATGTGCCTCACACATGAATAAAGGCCTTCTGTAGTGGATCGATGCATTTTTTAAAGAAAAATATACACATTTAAAACTTTTCTCTCACTTCCACTAACCTGTGCTTCCATGTTTGTCACTAATCACCGGTGCACACGCACACGTACATCCTACATCAGCTGCCCGGGATGGCTTCTGCCTATGACAGTTAGCGGAAGTGAGAGAAAAGTGTATGGTTTTAAATATGGACATTTTTCGTACAAAATCATATATTCGCTACAGAAGGCTTGTATTCACCTCTCGGAGCTGTGTGAGGCATGTTTTATTATGGGTGGACGCATTTTACTGCACTTCATTAAACTGTTGAACAGAAACAGCCACTCACTGACATTATAAAGCTTGGAAGAGCCAGGATATTTTTTAATATAACTCTGATTGTATTGGTCTGAAAGAAGAAAGTCATACAATAGGGCTGTACGATAAATTGCATGCGATTGTCATGCACATCTTGTCAGTAAAGACGGTTATGTGATTAGTAGTAAATCTCCATCACGTGCATTCAGATAGAGCGAAATTTAATACACAGAGCCTTAGTTCACTGACGAGCTACACAATATCATGTTCATACTCGCAGATGAATCACATTCGATTATGAACGCAATATTGCGTAGCTTGTCAGTGAACTAAGGCTCTGTGTATTAAATTCCGCTCCAACTGAATGCATGTGATGGAGATTTACTTCTAATCACAGACCCATCTTTACTGTCGAGATGCGCATGACAATCACATGTGATTTATCGTGCAGCCCTAATATACACCTAGGATGCCTTGAGAATGAGTAAATCATTGGCTAATTTCCATTTTTGTGTGAACTAGGCTCTTTATTTCAAGAAGTTTATTTCAAAGTGTGTAAAGTCTGTAATGATGTTTGTGATCACTCAACACAATTTCGCGAAGTTAAAGCATTTACACCAATTTCAGTAATAAACTGTTTCACAAAAGACAAATATAGCATCTACTGCAAAACTAAAAAAAAAAAATAATACACAGAACCTTTGGCAATTTTTCATAACCTGAACTATATTCATATTGAATAAAACAAAATGATGAGAGCAGAAAATCCAGTAATACTTACAAAACACATCCTGTAAAATTCCTCTGGGTCATTCTCCAGGATGACTGAAAGGCCCTGAAGTACTGCAGCGGAAACATCAGATGACTATGAAAAAATAAAGACAGGCTGAGGATAACAATCATAAGCAAATCATGATTTAAAGATGACAACTACAGCCAACATGATAAAGAGATACCTTTTAATGAACTTGATGTGAAATTTAAAATCCTTTTTTCTAGAAAATGTCAAAAGTGCAGAGTCTGTGTCCAATGCTGCGCAGAACTCAGATCCGAGATATGCGACTGAATCCTGCAAAGATCTAAGAACAAACATTGAGTGGCTATTAACATTTTGAAGGACACAATCCATAAACACACTTTTTGAAAAGGAATAGGGGTTTGAAAATTTTGGAAAAGGAAAAAAAACAGGTTTTGATGAGGAAAATAAATCTTTCAGTGAAAAGTCATCAAGGGTATTAAATACACATTTGTATTAAATTTACAGTCTTTGAAAGGACACTGACATTTATTGTTACTTGTCAAACGAGTATGCAAACTGAATAAAATCTGACACATCATC
>VONZ01003352.1:0-23294 GCA_012976165.1 Labeo catla
TCAATTTTTCAATTAACAAATGATTAATCATTACAGTGGAAAACCTTAACATTTTATTTTAAAAACATCACAAATGAATGTTTAATGAATGTGTCAAACTGTAATTAACACATTATTATTCATTACAGTGGAAATAAAACCTTTTTTTACAAACCTAAAAAAATAATAAGCCATAAGACTTTTATAATTTGTTACTATAAAAGTCTGTAATTAACATTTTTTATTACAGTGGAAACAAAACCTTAACATGTTACAAATCTAAATAAACAAATCACAAATTTAGGTTTAATGCACTTTTTTAATGTATGTGTGAAAAGTATAAAAAATAATATATAATAAAGATATAAATTGCTCAACTTGTAAACTAGCAGTGGCAATGTCATTGGTTTGTTTTCTAAGGAAATGCATGAACTAATAACATGCAAACCTTGCTTGCAATGCAAGTTGCTTTGGATAAAAGCTTCTGCCAAATGCATGAATATAAATGTCATTGGTTTATCACGTGGATCTGAACTGAATGTGTTTGTCATGTGAGCTGTGAGAACGGCCTGCAGCACGCCATTCCTCACTACGTCACCACGTACGCGCCCATGCTGCTGGTGCTCCTCGTCAATCCGGTGCTGTTCACACGGACCGTATCTGCCGGTGAGTCAAATAAAACATCATTTTAACTTAACAGAATAGTTTAGCCAAAAAATGACTTTACTTCAGGCTGTCCAAGATTTGAAGAGTTTGTTTTTTCATCAGATTTGGAGAAATGTGTCATTGCATCACTTGCTCACCAATGGATGTGAATGGGTGCCGTCAGAATGAGAGTCCAAACAGCTGATGAAAACATCACAATAATCCATACCACATCATAATCTATACACATTTCTATTTAGACCTGTTTTGGCTTGTAAATGGTGCTTGATCTGTGCAGATTTCTCTCCTGATTCAGATCAGACCACTTTTTCACCGGAGGAAGCATTATTATGGATTATGGACATGTATTTTAGTTAAAAGCATTTTAATGATGGATTTGTTTCAGCTTTTGTCTTCTCAAAAATTGATGGACTGGAGTGGTGTGGATTACTTGTGGATTATTGTGATGTTTTTATCAGCTGCTTGGACATTCTGACGGCACCCATTCACATCCATTGGTGAGCAAGTGATGGAATGACACATTTCTCCAAATCTGATGAAGAAACAACACTCATCCTAATTTTGGATGAGTATTTTCAGCCAATTTTACAAGGAATTTCTGAGAGAAAATTGCTAAGTTCATGCATGACTCCCCATTTGATTTTTTCTCAAATAATCTTGTATTTGACGCAGTGACGTCGCTGCTAAAGGGTCAGCAGGGAATCTACACCGAGAACGAGAGACGACTCGGATCTGAGATCAAAATACGCTTCTTTAAGATCATGCTGGTGTTTGTCATTTGGTAAGACATTGAGAGATTCACATCCTCTTCTCTGAAACAGATTCAGCCATAGATGTGATTGCAAAACAGTCGGCTTGAGAAAGCTAAAACAGGAAGTTTAAAAAGTTTTAAAAGCTAGAAGTTTGAAGGTTTTCAGTTTTAAGTAGTTTAAAGTCTAAAGTAGTTTTAAAGATTAAATAGATAGATGATAGATAGACAGAGAGACAGATAGCATGATGTTAGCATGTTATTAACATGATTAACATGTAACTAGCATGTTGTTATAATTATTAGCAAGTTACTATCATGTTCCTAGCATGTTCCTAGCATGATTACCAAAGATACTAGCATTTTATTAGCATGTTGCTAGCATAATTAACGTGTTACTAGCATGTTGCTAACATAATTATCAAGTTACTAGCATGTTGTTAACATAATTATCAAGTTACTAGCATGATTCTAACATGATTAGCATATTGTTAACATGACCTGAGGTTATTAGCATGTTGCTAGCATGATTTTACCATGATTACCATGTTACTAACATGTTTAACCTGTCACTAGCATGTTTTTAGCATGTTGTTAACATGATTCTAGCATGATTAGCAAGTTACTAGCATGTTTTTAGCATGATTAGCATGTTATTAGCATGTTAGAATGATTCTAGCATGTTACTAGCGCGTTGTTAATCTAGCATGATTAGCATGATTTGCAAGTTACTAGCACTTGTTAGCATGCTTAACATGATTCTAACATGATTACCATGTTACTAGCATGTTGTTAGCATGATTTGTAAGTTACTAACATGTTGTTAACATGATTCTAGCATGATTGGCATGTTACTAGCATTTTGTTAGAATGATTTTAACATGCTTAGTTACCATGTTTCTAGTATGATTAGCAAGTTACAAGCACTTGTTAGCATGCTCAACATGATTCTAGCATGATTAGCATGTTACTAGCATGTTGCTACCATGTTTAATGTCACTAGCATGTGGTTAGCATGATTTGTAATTTACTAGCATGTTGCTAGCATGATTAGCATGTTCCTAGCATGATTACCAAAGATACTAGCATTTTATTAGCATGTTGCTAGCATAATTAACGTGTTACTAGCATGTTGCTAACATAATTATCAAGTTACTAGCATGTTGTTAACATAATTATCAAGTTACTAGCATGATTCTAACATGATTAGCATATTGTTAACATGACCTGAGGTTATTAGCATGTTGCTAGCATGATTTTACCATGATTACCATGTTACTAACATGTTTAACCTGTCACTAGCATGTTTTTAGCATGTTGTTAACATGATTCTAGCATGATTAGCAAGTTACTAGCATGTTTTTAGCATGATTAGCATGTTATTAGCATGTTAGAATGATTCTAGCATGTTACTAGCGCGTTGTTAATCTAGCATGATTAGCATGATTTGCAAGTTACTAGCACTTGTTAGCATGATTTGTAAGTTACTAACATGTTGTTAACATGATTCTAGCATGATTGGCATGTTACTAGCATTTTGTTAGAATGATTTTAACATGCTTAGTTACCATGTTTCTAATATGATTAGCAAGTTACAAAGCTGACTTTGTCAAGATGTCTTCAACATTATCCCAAAGATGACAAGATACTACTAGCATGTTGCTACCATGTTTGAATGTCACCAGTACGTGGACAAGATGATTTGTAACTTTTACTAGCATGTTGCTAGCATGATTAAGCATGTTACTAGCATGTTGTTAACATGATTCTAAAGTAATGATTAAGAAATTACCAGTACGTTGTTAACATGATTTGTAAGTTAGTAGCATGTTACTAACATGTTGTTAACATGTTGCTAGCATGATTAGCATGTTATTAGCATGTTGTTAACATGATTCTAGCATGATTAGCAGGGTACTAACATGTTGGTAACATGATTGGCATGTTACTAGCATGTTGTTATCATGTTTCTAACATGATTAGCAAGCTACTAGCACTTGTTAACATGCTTAACATGATTCTAACATGATTACCATGTTACTAGCATGTTTAGCATGTCACTAGCATGTTGTTAGCATGGTTTGTAAGTTACTAGCATGTTGTTAACATGATTCTAGCATGATTGGCATGTTACTAGCATTTTGTTAGAATGATTTTAACATGCTTAGTTACCATGTTTCTAGTATGATTAGCAAGTTACAAGCACTTGTTAGCATGCTCAACATGATTCTAGCATGATTAGCATGTTACTAGCATGTTGCTACCATGTTTAATGTCACTAGCATGTGGTTAGCATGATTTGTAATTTACTAGCATGTTGCTAACATAATTTTCAAGTTACTAGCATGTTGTTAACATAATTATCAAGTTACTAGCATGATTCTAACATGATTAGCATATTGTTAACATGACCTGAGGTTATTAGCATGTTGCTAGCATGATTTTACCATGATTACCATGTTACTAACATGTTTAACCTGTCACTAGCATGTTTTTAGCATGTTGTTAACATGATTCTAGCATGATTAGCAAGTTACTAGCATGTTTTTAGCATGATTAGCATGTTATTAGCATGTTAGAATGATTCTAGCATGTTACTAGCGCGTTGTTAATCTAGCATGATTAGCATGATTTGCAAGTTACTAGCACTTGTTAGCATGCTTAACATGATTCTAACATGATTACCATGTTACTAGCATGTTGTTAGCATGATTTGTAAGTTACTAACATGTTGTTAACATGATTCTAGCATGATTGGCATGTTACTAGCATTTTGTTAGAATGATTTTAACATGCTTAGTTACCATGTTTCTAGCATGATTAGCATGTTACTAGCATGTTGCTACCATGTTTAATGTCACTAGCATGTGGTTAGCATGATTTGTAATTTACTAGCATGTTGCTAGCATGATTAGCATGTTCCTAGCATGATTACCAAAGATACTAGCATTTTATTAGCATGTTGCTAGCATAATTAACGTGTTACTAGCATGTTGCTAACATAATTATCAAGTTACTAGCATGTTGTTAACATAATTATCAAGTTACTAGCATGATTCTAACATGATTAGCATATTGTTAACATGACCTGAGGTTATTAGCATGTTGCTAGCATGATTTTACCATGATTACCATGTTACTAACATGTTTAACCTGTCACTAGCATGTTTTTAGCATGTTGTTAACATGATTCTAGCATGATTAGCAAGTTACTAGCATGTTTTTAGCATGATTAGCATGTTATTAGCATGTTAGAATGATTCTAGCATGTTACTAGCGCGTTGTTAATCTAGCATGATTAGCATGATTTGCAAGTTACTAGCACTTGTTAGCATGATTTGTAAGTTACTAACATGTTGTTAACATGATTCTAGCATGATTGGCATGTTACTAGCATTTTGTTAGAATGATTTTAACATGCTTAGTTACCATGTTTCTAATATGATTAGCAAGTTACAAGCACTTGTTAGCATGCTCAACATGATTCTAGCATGATTAGCATGTTACTAGCATGTTGCTACCATGTTTAATGTCACTAGCATGTGGTTAGCATGATTTGTAATTTACTAGCATGTTGCTAGCATGATTAGCATGTTACTAGCATGTTGTTAACATGATTCTAGCATGATTAGCAGGGTACTAGCATGTTGGTAACATGATTGGCATGTTACTAGCATGTTGTTATCATGTTTCTAACATGATTAGCAAGCTACTAGCACTTGTTAACATGCTTAACATGATTCTAACATGATTACCATGTTACTAGCATGTTTAGCATGTCACTAGCATGTTGTTAGCATGGTTTGTAAGTTACTAGCATGTTGTTAACATAATTCTAGCATGATTAGCAAATTAGTAGCATGTTGTTAACATGATTTGTAAGTTAGTAGCATGTTACTAACATGTTGTTAACATGTTGCTAGCATGATTAGCATGTTATTAGCATGTTGTTAACATGATTCTAGCATGATTAGCAGGGTACTAACATGTTGGTAACATGATTGGCATGTTACTAGCATGTTGTTATCATGTTTCTAACATGATTAGCAAGCTACTAGCACTTGTTAACATGCTTAACATGATTCTAACATGATTACCATGTTACTAGCATGTTTAGCATGTCACTAGCATGTTGTTAGCATGGTTTGTAAGTTACTAGCATGTTGTTAACATGATTCTAGCATGATTAGCAAATTACTAGCATGTTGTTAACATGATTTGTAAGTTAGTAGCATGTTACTAACATGTTGTTAACATGTTGCTAGCATGATTAGCATGTTATTAGCATGTTGTTAACATGATTCTAGCATGATTAGCAAGGTACTAGCATGTTGTTATCATGTTTCTAACATGATTAGCAAGTTACTAGTTTGAAGTTTGTAGAGTTAAAGCTATAGGAGGAGTTACAAACTGCGTCTCATTTCGGAGGCTGCATCCTCCGGAGGTCGCATTTGAAGGCTGCACACGTCATTAGGGATCACGTGTTAAATTACTTTTCTTAAATGAGACGTCCCCGATGACGTGTGCAGCCTTCAAATGCGACCTCCAGAGGATGCAGCCTTCCAAATGAGACGCAGCTACAGTCAGAAATTTTAGTCTCAGAAGAAGAAGAATAATGTTTAAATAGCATTTCAGTAAGTTTGCTTTCTCAAGCCAACTTAATGAACATTTAATCAATGAAAACAGCATACAGATGTTTTCTGTGCTCTTCCTCACATCAGCTGGCTGCCCAACATCATCAATGAGAGTTTGCTGTTTTATCTGGAGATGCAGGACAACGTTAAAGCCAGTGATCTGAAGAACGTCCGTAACGCCGCGCTCATCACGTGGTTCATAATGGTGAGTGTTTCTGTCTAGAACGTGCGTATCACATCTAGGGTGAACTTACTTGAGCAAGATTAATCAAACGCATCTCTATCCTCAGGGAATCCTGAACCCCATGCAGGGTTTTCTTAACACGCTGGCGTTTCACGGCTGGACGGGTTTGCGCGTGGACTTCAGCCGGCAGAGACGCCGCGAGCTGCCCTGGGATTCGGCCTCCACGTCGCTGGCGGTCGCAGGCGGATACGCACCTGTCGCTGGATCAGCACTGCTTTACCAAAGCCACGTGCAGGAGATCAAGAAGAACCTGAGCGCCAACGGACAGCAGCAGCACTCGGACGCCATCAGCGTCCTGTCTGAAGGTAAAAGACTGCAGCAGGAACACAAACACACACTCATCTATACAGGCTGCTGACGCCAATTGCCGTTTGAGTGCTACATCTGTAAAATATGAAATATAATACATCCTCAAATGGGACCTGAGATGTTTTTGTATGCTTGTTGAGAAATAAACTACCAATGTTTTTGAAAAGTCTCTTCTGCTCCCCAAGGCTGCATTTATTTGATCAAAAATACTGTAAAAGTTGTGAAATATTATTACAGTTTAAAATAAGTTTTCTGTCACTAGCTTTCTTCTTTGAAGAAGTAGTAGTAGTTATGACATTTGGCACACAGATAGAGGACAGTCTCAACATTATCCACACCAAATTTGGAGTCTCTAACTCAAACTCTCTAGCGCCACCAACAGCTCAAAGTTGCACTTATAACTTTTAAACTGTAAAGTTTAGAAGTCAAAATATTTTCCCTGTTTCCTTGGCTCATGCCAAGTCGAATGCGTACCAAAATGTAAATTTGTGTCGAGTTTTTTGCTATTTTCAATTATATGAAAAACATTCTTTTTCGAAGTTGTTCTAGATGGTTTGTCTGGTTTTTTCACCAAAACTGCCTGAGATCGTCTTCAGACCATGCAGGCAAAAAGTTGATTAGTCAAACTGTTCTTGAATTCTTGAATCACGCGCAGATGAATTTAATAAAGAGCATGCCAGAATTACTGTAAAAATTGTGAAATATTATTATAATTTTAAATATAATATTTATAAGATTATTTCATTTATAATTTTTATATAAATACATTTATTGTATATTGAGTTTATGGCTGCCCATAGAAGCCTTTGTGAAAAAGTTGTGAAATTTGGCAACTACCAGTGTTTTTGAAAAGTCTCTTCTGCTCCCCAAAGCTGCGTTTATTTGATCAAAAATACTGTAAAAGTTGTGAAATATTATTACAGTTTAAAATGACAGTTTTCTGTCACTAGCTTTCTTCTCTGAAGAAGTAGTAGTAGTTATGACATTTGGCACACAGATAGAGGACAGTCTCAACATTATCCACACCAAATTTGGAGTCTCTAACGTAAACTCTCTAGCGCCACCAACAGCTCAAATTTGAATTCATAACTTTTAAACCATAAAATTTAAAGTAATTATTTTCCCTCTGATTATTAAAGCTATGGAATTCAAGTTGATTAGTTAAACCTTTCTCAAATTCCCAAATAACACGCAGACAAATACTATGAAGATCACGCACAAATTACTGTAAAAGTTGTGAAATATTATCATTTCAAATGACTTCCAATGTAAATATATTTAGTCTATGGCCACCCATAGTTGTAAAATTTGGCACACAGATAGAGGACAGTCTCAACATTATCCACACCAAAATTGGAGTCTCTTAACATAAACTCTCTAGCGCCACCAAAGTTGCATTTATAATTTTTAAACCATAAAGTTTAAAAGTAAAGTTTTTCCCTCTTATTCTTAAAGCTATGGAATTCAAGTTGATTAGTCAAACCTTTCTGGAATTCTCAAATAACATGCAGACAAATTCTACGAAGAGCACGGAAAAATTACTGTAAAAATTGTGAAATATTATAATTTCAAATATCTAGCATGCTACTTATGTTTTCTATGTAAATACATTTTGAGTCTATGGCCGCCCATAGAAATATTTGTGAAAAAATGATGAAATTTGGCACACAGATAGAGGACAGTCTCAACATTATCCACACCAAATTTGGAGTCTCTAACGCAAACTCTCTAGCGCCACCAACAGCTCAAAGTTGCATTCATAACTTTTAAACCGCAAAGTTTAGAAGTCAAATTTTCCCCTTTGATTCTCTGGATCATGCCAAGTCGAATGCATACAAAAAATGTAAATTTATATGTACTGAGATTTTTCACTATTTTCAATTATATGAAAAGCACACTTTTTTTTAACTCTTTGCCTAATTTGCCTAATTTTCACAAAATTGGCTCAGATCATCACTTATAACTTTTAAACCGTAAAGTTTAGAAGTAATTTTTTCCCCTCTGATTCTTAAAGCTATGGATTTCAAGTTGATTAGTTAAACCTTTCTCAAATTCTCAAATAACATGCAGACGAATTCAACAAAGAGCATGCAAAAATTACTGTAAAAAATAAAATTCCTTGACTCATGCCGAGTCAAATACATACCAAAATTTAAATTTCTATGTGTCGAGATTTTTTGCTATTTTCAATTATATGAAAACATACTTTTTCAAACTCGTCCAAGACGGTTTGTCTGATTTTCACCAAAATTGGCTCATATCATCTTCAGACCAGGCTGACAAAAAGCTATGGAATTCAAGTTGATTAGTCAAACTGATCTCGAATTCTCGAATAACGCACAGACGAATTTGACGAAGAGCACGCCAAAATTGCTGTATAAATTCAAAGAACTGTTTTCTATGTAAATAAATTGATTGTATAATAAGTCTGTGGCCTCCCGTAGAAGTGTTTGTGGAAAAGTTGTGAAATTTGGCACACAGATAGAGGACAGTCTCAACATTATTCACACCAAATTTGGAGTTTCTAACTCAAACTCTCTAGCGCCACCAACAGTTCAAAGTTGCACTCATGTTTACGTTAATAACTTTTGAACCGTAAGGTCTAATTTATTTTCTTCTTCTGGTTCCTCAACTCATGCAGTCTCAAATGCACACCAAAATTTAAACTTCTTGCAATTTTGAATTACATGAAAAATATCCTTTTTTCTGCAATACATACTTTTTTTTCGTAAAACACATTTTTCATGCAAGATTTTCCGCAATTTTGAATCATACGAAAAACATACTTTTTCAAACTCATCCTAGATGGTTTCTCTGATTTGCACTAAACTTGGTTCGGATCATTTTCAGAGCATGCTGGCAAAAAGTTGTGGAATTCAAGTTGATCAGTCTAACCATTCTCGAATAACGCACAAACGAATTTGACGAAGAGCACGCCAAAGTGGTTGTGAGGCTGTATCTCTGCAGCGTTTTAGCGTATTCAAACCAAACTTGGTGTGTTTTATAATAACCATTTCCCGGCGATACCTGCACAGTTTTGGCACAGCGCCACCTAGTGATCAGGAGATATGAAGAATGCCTATTTTTGCTCAGAACTTCTAAATGGTTTGGCCAAAAATCACCAAACCGAGTTGAACAATATCTAGTTTTCTTATGTCAGCCATTATGGGCATCAACCATTTAGAATTTGGTTGTAAAATGCCAAATTTTACAAACACATTGGCGTATCGTCATCCTGAGAACATCAATACCATGCCATAACAGGTTGAACTTCCTGCCCGCCATTGTGATTTTCTTTGTCGAACTCTTCCTAGTCTTTTGGTGCAATTTTCAACTGGATTTCATGTTGACAGATAAAACTGTTTATCTTTATGCATCAACGAATTTGCTGGAATGATGCCAAACTGTGTCTGAGGCTGTATCTCTACAAAACCTTTTAAAAAAAATTTATATTTCATATAAATGCTGTTCTTTTGAACATCTGTGAATCCTGAAAAATCTATGATGGTTTACACAAAAATATTGGGCAGCACAACTACTTTTAACATTGCTAATAATCAGAAATGTTTCTTGAGCAGCAAATCAGCATATTAGAATGATTTCTGAAGGATCATGTGACGCTGAAGACTGGAGTAATGATGCTGAAAATTCAGCTTTGATCACAGGAATAAAATTACATTTTAACAGATATTCAGACAGAAAACTGCTTTTTTAAATTGTAATAATATTTCACAATTTTACTGTATTTTTGATTGTGTGCAGCCTTGATGAGCAGAAGAGTTTTCTTTCAGAAACTTTAAAAAATTTGTAATAATTTTCCAGATTTTTATCTATTCCAGGTACTGTAAATACATAATACAAGCTGCTATATTGGTGAATCTCAAATCTGTTCTTTTTGGGTTTCCATCTACAAGAAGAAATCATGTTAAATCCAAATAATAAACACTACCAACCATAATCACATACAGAAACATAACTAGACTTACCTACCATCTTCTCTTTTGTCGTTTACATCAGAGGTCATAAACAGTATTCTGATGTACTAAAACTGTATTTGATGATCAGTTTCCAATTAAACATACCTAAACATCCTTACAATGATAAACTTGTTGAAAAACAACACTTTATAAAATATTATGAATTATTTTTATGAATTGTATTTTGTACACAAGCATATTTGTCACTTGTTATAAACATGTTTACACTTAAAAAAATAAAAGATCTGCCAAAATACACTTATATTCAAGAAACAATCTATGAAAACAAGACTTGATACCAAATGCAGTAACACTGCTCAAGTAAATATAATTTTGAGATATTTCACTGAAAAATAAGATATAAATACTCATTAAGAATAAGGTTTTTGCTGTGTAATTTAACAAAATACCAAACCAACCAGCATTTTTGTTTGGGTTTGACAGGTCAATCACATCTTTGTTATTTATGCATTAGATTTTCCTATCTAGCTGATGTAATAAAGCAAAACCAGTTGTCATTATTAAAAATGCAACATCAGGGATGAAATTAACTAGTCTTCTTTATCTCATCTCATAGATTCAGAGTCTAGTACAGTAGAAATCCACATATCCAGTGAGCAGCGACAGTTTGAGGACGTGAAGCCGAACGGAGCGTCACTGGAGATTTCTATGGGCTGAACGTCCCGCCGGCCTCAAACACACTCACTCATACACTACAACTTCTGATTCACAAAGAAAAAACAAGTCTTCGTGCATTTGTACAATCATCCCATGTAAATGAATCTGTAAATGATCACTTGTGTCTCTGGCCTGTTTGTGCTGTTGATGGTTTCTCGAAAACTCCACATAATTCAGTATGAAACTTTGATTTGAATCTTTCAGTGTGTCAACATAGAATTGAAATGTCCTTCATCAAAGGATTACACTGTAACAATACAGTATTAAACAGCACAAAGATTGTGTAGAAATAGCTGTTGTTGCTGGTTTTGCTCATTTTGTACTTTATTAAATTATACTTATTAAACACTTCATTATATGCCGTTATTAAACATGAAGTGTCATTTTTTGATATCACTGGTAGTTTGACACAAATTCATTATTTAGAGACCAAAATTAACTAGATAAAAAAGTTTGTCAGGACAAACCTTCAGCTGGCTTGAGAAAGCTGGACCAGAAAGTTTGAAAAGTTTAAAAACGTTTAAAAAGTTTTAAGTTTGGATAGTTTTCAGTCTGAAATAGTTTGAAGTTTGAAGTAGTTTTAAAAGGTTAAAGTTTGAATGCAGTCTGTCAGATAGATACATAGATAATTAACATGTTAGTATGATTCTAACATTAGCAACATTAACATTAGCAAGTTACTAGCATGTTAGGACATTTTATAACATGATTAACAAGTAGTTAGCATATTGCTTGTCTGTTTCTAGCATGGTTACCATGCTACTAGCATGTTGCTAGCATGATTAACAAGTTGTTAGCATGTTTTAACATAATTAACAAGTTTTTAGCATGTTGCTAGCATATTTCTAGCATGATTAACAGGTTGTTAGCATGTTTCTAACATAATTATCAAGTTGTTAGCATGTTGCTAGCATGTTTCTACCATGATTACCAAATTGTTAACATGTTGCTAACATGTTTCTTGCATGATTAGCATGTTATTAACATGTTGTTAACATAATTATCAAGTTGCTAGCATGTTTCTAGCATAATTACCAAGTTACTAGCATGTTTCTAGCATAATTAGCATGTTACCAGCATGTTGTTAACATGTTTCTAGCATGATTAGCAAGTTATTAGCAGGTTGCTAGCATGACTGTAGCATGATTAACAAATTACTAACATGTTTCTAACATAATTAGCATGTTATCAGCATGTTAGTAGCATGATTAGCAATTTACTAGCACGTTGCTAACATGATTCTAACATAATTAGCATGTTATTGGCATGTTGTTAGCATGATTAGCAAGTTACTAACACGTTGCTAGCATGATTTCAACATGATTAACATGTTACCACCATGTTGTTAACATGTTTCTGTGCTAATAGCAAGTTATTAGCAGTTGCTAGCATGATTGTAAAGATGAATAACAAATTACCAACATGTTTCTGATAATTAAGCATGTTATCACATGTTAGTAGCATGATTAAATTTACTCAGCACGCTAAAATGACTTTAACATGACTTGCATGTTATTAAGATGTTGTTATCATGATTAGCCAGTTAATTTTCAACACGCTAAGCTAACATGATCTCAACACTTGTCAACAAGTTGCCAAGATGATTTCTATAATGATTAAAGAAAGATAGCAGGTTGCCGATGACAACAAACACTACTTCAGCACGTACTTTCAACATATCATGATGTTACCAAAGATATTAACATGATTACCAACACGCTGCCAATGTTGGATTCTAAAAAGGTTATGTATTGTGATTTTAGCAGACAAGTTCATCTCGACAGTAACCTTTTTATTCATTACTTCCTTTAAAGCAATTCCGGGTTATGAAGTCTAAGCCCATAACAACCGTCTCTTTGTTTTCAAGACTCCTTGCATTTGAATGACACTTGTATGCTAAATAGATCAAGGCTGGGAAAATCTTTAACTGAGCTGTTTTCCTGAACCACATTTGCATGCTTTGTTTAGATTGATTCCACCTCTATGTACTCCGCCTCCTTCAAACCTATATACTTTGCTGTGCTGAGATATTGTCAGACTTTTGAGGACTGCAGAGCTACGCAGCACATTCTCAATAAAGAATTCTGCTGAAGATACCCAAGAGTCTCCTGGTCTTCGCTTCTGAGTTTCCAACAGTTTTGGTGCCGTGATCCGGATAGAGCTCCTCACCTGAATCCAGATTGAAGCTCAACAAGCTCAACAAAGATCTGACTTCGTTCCAGACTGAATCTTTCTGTACCAAGGGTTGGTGAGTATCACTCTATCCAAAAGAACCATTAGAAGCCAGTACATGTGGTTATCCTCTGCGCCGCCAGAGAAGTGTTAACAAACAGCTGCAGGGTTTGTTTAACAGACAAGTTATCCTCTATTTCAGGTAGAGAAGATTAGCATTACGTGCTAATATCAGTTATCCTCTATTTCAGGTAGAGAAGATTAGCATTACGAGCTAATATCTGTTATCCTTTGTTTCGGCAGAGAAGAATTGTTGATCCTCTATTTCAGGTAGAGAAGATTAGCATTACGTGCTAATATCTGTTATCCTTTGTTTCGGCAGAGAAGAATTGTTGATCCTCTATTTCAGGTAGAGAAGATTAGCGTAAAGTGCTAATATCTGTTACCCTCTGTTTAGGCAGAGAAGACTAGCGTAAAGTGCTAGTAGTTTGTGTTGTCTTCTGTTAATTCAGGAAAGGTTAACCATAGTTGATCTGTGTTAACAAGAGTACCCTCTGTTGATCAGAGAAGTTTTAGTTTTGTGATTGTGTGGTAACAAAGAAACTCACAAAATGGTTAGAAAGAACGCTAGGCTGATCCCCACAACTGAAAAAGGTGGTCTCTCAACTCCTTTGTGGTCAGATAGCGAATTCAAATCACTGTTAGGAGTGCAAATGAACCTAATAGTAACTGAAAAATTAAGACAAGAATTGACTAAGAAATATGAGATCCATCCAGACAAGACTTGGTCTGTAGATGAGTGTAAAAAAGTACTTGGAGCATGTATTCGTAAGAACAATGTGAAAGGCATTATCTGCTGCCACAGAGAATTTGGTTTAGAGCTAGCTACACAACAGTCTCAGCGTAACTCAGAGCTAGAGGAACAGAACAAAGAGCTCCGGGCTAGAATATCCGCTTTGACTAAGAAATTGAACCGCAACAAAGCTTTAGAAAAAACTGATATGGAAGTTAGTCAGCCTGATAACATTTATCCTGACCTACAAGCTTTCTTTGAAACAGATGTAGCCATCCAATCAGTAACTGATGTGCCTGTAGATTCAGTGAAGGTTTGTGGGGCTAGGAGAAGATCTCAGGGAATTGAGGGAATTGAAAGTGTTCCTCCCAACTCTGCTGTTGTCCAGGTTCAAGCAATTGCAAAAATGCTGGAACCTAAAGATATAGAGAGATTGTCCCAGGGCTTACCCTCAGCACGCACAAATTTTTGTGAATTTAGAAGAGCACTGATTAGCAAAATGCGTCTCTACGACATGTCGTTAGTAGAAGTCACACAGCTGATGTCACAAATTCTAACTGAATCTGAATTCAACAGTTTTGAGTCTGCTGTTACTTCTGAACTATGACATGCCAGTAAAGCGGATTTGAGAGAAGGTGTTTTGAAAATCCTAAAGAATATTATGGGACCCAAAATAGACTGGTCCAGAATCATTAACTGTGTACAAAAGAAAGAGGAAACTGTAAGTGAATACACTGAGAAGTTTTGCCAGTCAGCTTTAACTTACAGTGGAATAGTTGATGATCCTGAAAGTGTGCTAGATGACAAGGGACCCTTAGTCCGCATCTGGTCAGATGGCCTTGTAGCTGAGTACAGAAAAGCCTTGCCATTCCTAGATCTAACTTGGTCTAACAAAACTCTCAGAAGTAACTTAGACACGTTAGCTACTTGGGAAAGAGATTCTGATGTTAAGTCAAAAGTAAGAGTAGCAGCAGCTACGTTTAGCACAACAAATCGAGACAAGAGATGGTCTAAAAAAGAAGGGAAATGCAATTATTGTGGAAAACTAGGACATTGGGAGAAAGAGTGTAGGAAGAAGTTGCAAGATAATAAAAGAAATGCTATGCATAATTCTGTTCCTTCTCAGCCCGCCTACAACCCTGAAGTAGTTCCACCAATGACCAGTGAAACGTTAGGACAGCTTGCTCAGGCTCTTCTAAGAGCACAAAAAGAGCAGGAAAAAAACTAATTGTTGGGGCTGTGAGTAGCTACCTTTCCCCTGTAATACATCACAATGACAAAAGAATTTTTGTGAAAGGTAGCATACAAGAGAAAGAGATTGACTTTTTGTTTGATACAGGTGCAGAAATCACAGTAGTTCCTACAAAATTGGCTAAAGATTTAAACATTCCGTACAAAAAAACTAAACTTTGTTTAACTGGTGTAGTAGGTGAAGATTCTGTTTTGTATGAAACTCCACCCATAGAGGTACAATTAGGCCCGAAAACTCTGACTACAAAATTGTTATGTGCTCCATTAAATACAGGTGCAATTCTAGGCATGGATCTACTGAGACAAGTACATTTAACTTTAGACATGTCATCAGAATCTGCTAGCATAAAAATTGCTTCAGCACAAGTTTCTACCAGTAATGCAATCACTCCTGAGTATGCTTTCTTACAGAATCATCCAATTTGGGCTAAAGACAAAGATGATTGCGGGTTTCTCACAGGTGTAGAACCAGCCAAATTAACATGAACCGCCCCTCCTGTTACCAAACAATACCCGATCAGTAAGGAAGCTATACAGTCAAACCTATTGTAGAAAAATTGCTGAAGCAAGGAGTGCTCGTTAAAACCAACAGTCCCTGTAATTCACCTATATGGCCCATCAAGAAAGCCAATGGGTCATGGAGACTCACAATAGACTACAGAGTAGCCAATAAGCATACTGAAAAAATCACCCCACTAGTAGCCGATCCATCTACAATTTGTAATGGCTTACCATTAGATTGTAAGGTGTTTTCAGTAATTGATATGTCTAATGGATTCTTTTCTGTACCCTTGCACGCTGACAGCCAGCCATGGTTAGCTTTCACAGTTGACTATGAACAATATCAGTGGACACATTTGCCACAGGGATTTCAAAATTCCCCAACCATATACCATCAGGCTCTCAGACGTGATTTGTGTGACCCAGAATGTCCAGTCAAACAGTCCACTATGATTCAATATATCGATGATATTTTATTTGCCTCAACAGATCATGAGGTACATAAAACTGAATTGACAGCATTGTTGGACTATTTGCAGAAAAAAGGACATAAATGTAGCTTTCACAAAGCTCAAATTGCTAAAAATCAAGTTACATTTCTGGGTCAAACAATTGGTACAGGAAATAGATCCATTACACAGGATCGAGCCGCTTCAGTCAAAGCAATACCTCTGCCTACTAACATTAAAACACTAAGATCATTTTTAGGAACAGCAGGTTACTGTAGACCTTGGATTGAAGACTATGCCTCGATTGGTCAGCCACTCTATGACTTGTTGAAAGGTCAGGTTAGAGATTCCGATACAGTTTGTATGGAAGAAATTCACCTCAAAGCTTTCAATGATTTGAAGAGAGCATTATGTCAAGCGCCAGCAGTAGGAATTGCCCAATCTGATAGGCCCTTTGTGCTTTATGTTCATGAACACTTAGGCTTTATGACTGCATGTCTAATGCAAGATCATGGGGGCAATTTACACCCAATTCATTACTATTCTGGCAAACTTGACATAGTCGCTCAAGGTATGGGCCCATGTCTCAGAGCAGTACAGGCAGTTCATCTAGCTCTTCAGGCCTCATCAGGAATGGTGTTAGGACAGACTGTAAATGTAAGATGCCCTCATGCAGTGTCTGCACTAATGAATCAAGCAAAAGTCACTTCTGTCACCTCCTCTCGTTGGGGAAATTGGTTAACAACCCTCACAGCCCCGAACATTGTTTTACAGCGTGCACCAGTCACAAACACATCCTCATGTATGATGTCTGCAATGACTGAAGTTGTCTTAGAGGATGAAGGAGAAATGGCTCATGATTGTGTTACGCTTACATACACACCTACAAGTGAAATAACAGAACCTCCCATAGATAATGCCGAATTGGAGTTGTATGTTGATGGTTCAGCTCAAGTTATTGAAGGTAACAGACGAGCAGGTTATGCAGTAACTTCTACCACTGAAGTCGTAGCTTCAGGTCGTCTTCCAGATCATTTTTCAGCTCAAGCTGCAGAACTAGTAGCCTTAACTAGAGCACGCACGCTAGCGTCAGGATCAACTGCAAATATCTACACTGATTCCAGGTATGCTTTTGGGGTAATTCATGATTTTGGTATCATTTGGCAAAGTAGACAGTTTTTAACTTCTGCTGGATCACCCATTAAGCATGCTGGATTAGTGAAAGATATAATGTTTGCCATGAAACTTCCAAAGAAATTAGCTGTGATCAAAGTGAAAGCACATCTCACAACTAATACTACGGAAGCTAAAGGTAATGCTCTTGCTGAGGTAGCTGCTAAACAGGCTTGTTCATATGCAAATGTACAGGTGTGTTCAGGTAGTACAGCACAGAAGACAATTCTGCCTCCTGAATCAATCATTGATCTGTACAAAGACGTTCCTTTATATGAAGCATGGACATGGTTAGACAAAGGAGCCACAGTGGATTAATCTGGTTGCTGGACCAAAGGAGGAAAATATGTTGCTCCCGAATCACTGCTGCCATATTTGGCTCAACAAATACACAATTTGGGTCACAGTGGTCCAGCAACAATGAATCACAGGTTCTCAAATCAATGGTGGAATCCAAAATTCAGAAATGTAGCCACTGAAACAGTCAAGAGATGCGTTACATGTCAAAAAAAATAATGATGTGCCAGCAGCAACTACAGCAGCAACACATACCCCAGCTCCACCAGGACCGTTTCGTCACCTACAAGTTGATTACATATCATTGCCTCCTTGTAAGGGAAAAACTGACGTTTTGATAGTAATAGACAAGTTCTCAAGATGGATAGAAGCTTATCCGACAGGGCGTGCCACAGCTGCACATACTGCTAAATGTCTTGTCACTGATTTCATTCCCAGATGGGGATTACCAGATAGCATTGACTCAGATCAAGGAACCCACTTCACAGGACAGGTAGTCAAGGAAGTGTCTAAAATGTTGAAAATTAAGTGGAATCTTCACTGTCCTCAAAGACCACAAGCATCGGCGCAAGTCGAACGTGCAAACAGATCAATCAAAACCAGGCTAAGCAAAATGCATCAGGAAGGAGTAGTATGGGTCGAAGCGCTGCCAGCGGTATTGTGTAGTCTGAGAGCATCACCTAACAGATCAGTAGGTCTAAGCCCTCATGAGATTATTACAGGACGCCCAATGCAGCTGCCAGGTGCAATTGATCTTAGAAATGCTGATGTGCACATTGCCTCAGATGCCCTGATCACTTATTGTGAAAACCTTACAAAGGCAGTACAGAGTTCCAGAGAAAGAGTTGAGTCATGTTGGCAGAATCCACCAGAAGGTGGACACACAATCATCCCAGGTCAGTGGGTTATGATAAAGTCATTCAAAAACAAACCATTAGAGCCTAAGTGGCACGGACCACATCAAGTGATGTTGATCACAGCAGCTGCAGTTTTGTGTCAGGGAAGGAAAACCTGGACTCATGTGTCACACTGTAAAGTTGTTCCCCCACCTACAGGGATAGGATAGGACACACAGAGCAGTGAGGAGCCCAGGGAAGAACCGAATGCAACAGGCTTCGGGGGCCAACCCTGAGGTGAAGACTTCCTCATAGGCCTTCCCCATCCACTAGTCCATCCTTACCTCACTGTTCTTTAGGTGTCACGGGAATTAAGAACTAGGGAAAGAAGGAACAACAAGACTAGACTCAGATTGAACAGAGGCTACAACTCTATTGTTTGCAGCCTTTTACAACAAATACTGCTCTGTCGTCTTTTGTTTTCTTTCTTACTCTGTGCAGATACCCCTTGATGGCTGTCCCGAGACCCATACACATCGACCCCCTCACCTGTGTATGAAGCTACAAACTTTAAAGGACAACTAGACCCACTGCCGAGCCAACTGTCACGGAAGACAGAACTTAAAAAAAAAAAAACACAACAACGCAGAGAATTAAATTAAAGAACTTCAGTCATCCATCAACATGATCAAGATTGCCGTTCTAGTAATCATCGTGAACATCGCACAAGCTATAGACTCCAGAAACAACATATTCTTAGAACTGATGAATATGTCAAGAAATGCCTTGTTTGCTGGAAAGAACGTTTGCATGAACAAAGTCCAACGAGACATTCTTGATCTTTCAGAAAAACTACACCAAATGACTGAAGATAATTCTTCATGGTTCGGAGAACTGTTAGGTAAACCCTGGCTGTGGATCAAGGAAATAGCAATTCTGCTGCTATTCTTCCTACTGGTATACTATCTATGCGTCCACAGTATCAAGTGTTTCATTCAACAAATGACTCATGACCGTCATGAGGAAACAACAGTTCCAACCAGAAAAGACTATTACCCATAAGAACTTCGCGGACCCTAGAAGCATGTTTGTTTCTGTGTCAGCATGCTTTTCATCACTACAAACAATCAACACAGAACTTTTTAAGTGTCTAAATTTGTATTTTATGAGAGTTTTTTTTAGAACTCTCAAAGGAGGAATTGTTGGATTACAAATTTCTAAAAGGTTATGTATATTGTGATTTAGCAGACAGCCCAAGCCCTGAGACGATAACCTTTTGTCTTTATACATTTCCTGAGCATCTGGCAGGTTTTCCCAAGTTAAGTGTGAATTCTAAGCTCAAGGTACAACCATGCCTTTTGTTTAGCACCTTTGCATTTGAATGACACTTGTATGCTAAATAGATCAAGGCTGGGAAAAATCTTTTACTGGGCTGATTTCCTGTATCACATTTGCATGCTTTGTTTAGATTGATTCCCCCTCTATGTACTCCGCCTCCTTCAAAACTATATACTTTGCTGTGCTGAGATATTGTCAGACTTTTGAGGACTGCAGAGCTACGCAGCGCATTCTCAATAAAGAATTCTGCTGAAGATACCCAAGAGTCTCCTGGTCTTCGCTTCTGAGTTTCCAACAATATCATAAATATCACCTTTATTTTATTAGTCCATACTTAAAAATCAAGTGACTGTTCTTAGATTTGAAATATATGGAAGCTTGTTTCTGCCACAGAATATAAAAATATATTAAAAAAAAGTTTTGTTGCATTTTTATACCTCCAAATTCTGACTTTTTTCCCTTCAGAATTCTCAGTTCACATCTTGTAATTCTGAATTTTTTCTTGGAATTTTAAGTTCACATCGTGCAATTTGGACTTGTTTTCTTGCAGTTTTTTACCTAAGAATTCTGAGTTTACAATTCTTTTTCCTCGGAATTCAGACTTTACATCTCACAATTCTAATTTTTTTTTAATTTTCCTTAGAATTCTGAATTTACATCTTGCCTTTTCAAAATTTTTTCTAAGAATTCTGTTCTTAGAAATTCCCAATTCAGATGTCACTAGGGTTGTAACGGTATGAGATTTTCACGGTATGATAATCGTCTCAGAAAATATCACGGTTTCGTGGTATACGGTATTAAACTATCATTATTATTATTTTCATCATCAGCTACAATGACCCTTAAATGAATAAAAAGAGATATGGTTTTTGGTTGAACATGGTTTATTGTAAAGAATTAATAGAATTATAAACATGATTAGCATGTAAAAAATTTGCATGTTACTACATATAACCACATAAGGAACCAACAACATGGATGTAAAAGGAACTGAAATGTGGCTATAACTTGGATGGGTTGTCTGATATAATTGGGCTGGATTCTATAATTCAATACAAAATATATTATTGAAAATGCAATCAGATGAAATGTAACAACTTTTGTTTCTCTACACGAGAGGTTTACTAAATTAAAACATGGGCAAAAAAGCTATACACAACAGTAATATATTTCATTCATTACTTCTTCAGGCTAAACCAAACTTTATTTTATTTTTTTTTTTTGACAGGCTGTACTAAACACCTATGAGTTTTCAGTTAGTGTATTTGATGATTATTCTTTTAAATAAAATTATAAAATGATAATTAAGTGTTCTCTGAGAGTAGCTCTGGATATGTTCATGTGTTCACGTCTTCACATTAGGGTGGTCAAAAGGTACCGGGTTCGGTACTTTCGGTACTGAAATTTTAAAAACGTCCATTTCCCGCTCACATTTGAGCGCTGTTGAGCAGATTTGTAAACATCGCTGATTGGCCATAGTGTTCACGCGCTCAACAGACATGACTGTGATTGGCTACAACGGTAAGCCCTTCACGCTCCTCACCGAGCGTTCACATATGAGCATAACGAGAGTGTTTTAAAGCCACCTGTGTCAGCGGATCCCTAATACATCTGCATATAGACTGCTTCCGTTGTGCTTATATGTGAGCGCTCGGTGAGGAGCGTGAAGCGCTTATCATTGTAGCCAATCACAGTCATGTCTGTTGAGCGCGTGAACACTATGATCATTTTTCGGATACCCAAAATATTCCCATACTGCAGATTTTAATTTTTTTTTCGGCGGGAGATAGAGATTAGAATTTGCAGCCTCTGTATCGGACATTTTCGCCGCTGTGCAGGTATGGGTGGAGTCTATACACGGCAGCGCGGGTAAGATCTGGTTTCATTTTTTTCAAAACCGCGGATAAGCAAATGTGCATGATATGATAATCGTACATGTCAATATCACAATAAATCGCCATACCGGCATACCATTACAACCCTAGATGTCACTTCTCAGAACTTTGAGTTTATATCTCACAATTCATATATATTGTTTCCTCACAATCATGAGTTTATATCTTCTAATTCTAAATTTACATTCTGCAGTTATGACTTTTTTTTCTCCAAATTCTGACTTTTTCCATTCAGAATTCTGAGTTCACATCTTGCAATTCTGACTTTTTTTCTTGGAATTCTGAGTTTACATCTTGCAATTGTTACTTTTTTCTTGCAGTTCTGACTTTTTTTTTTACCTAAGAATTCTGAATTTACATCTTGCCTTTTTAAACTTTTTTCTAAGAATTGTTCTTGGAAATTTACAGTTAAGACTTCACTTCTCAGAACTTTGAGTTTATATCTCCCAATTCTGATATTTTTTTTTCTCACAATTTTAAGTTTATATCTTGTAATTCTGAATTTACAGTCACCAATTATGACTTTTTTTACTCTGAATTCTGGGAGAATATTTTGCAACTCGCAACAAGGTTTTATCTCCCAATTCTGATATTTTTTTTTAAGAATTAAGAGGAAAAAACGTCTGAATTGTGAGATATAAACTCAGAATTGCAAATATAAAATTGTCCCTCAAACAAAATAAATTCAAACATGAAAACTTGTGTGTGAAAGTATGTAAACATATCGTACCGAGATGCAAGAATCTGTCCAGCACGGATGTCTGCGACCACATGCAGGAAGTAGTAGCTCATGAAGACGCGTCTCTGCAGCAGGAGGAACGTAAAGCAAATACTGTCCCAGATGATCCCAGCCTCGTCTTTTGGCACCTCACATCCATCTACATGCTCGCCTAAAGGCACACGGAATGCATATGAAGCCATTAGAGATGTTAATATTGCAATGTTGCTTTCCAAAAGTTCTAAGTGAAAGTTGCATGTTGCTGAGCAAATAAGCATAAAAATATGCTGTGCACTCAAATATTGTCTAAAGTAATCCATATGCAATGAAGTTAATATTTTATTATCACTTTTTATATTGAGAGATATTTGTAATGAAAACACAAATAGGCTGCCTTCTTTTCAAACTAAGATGCTTTTGTAGACAGTTCACAATATGTGTTTTATTTATATATTATAGCAAAGATTAGAAACCAAAATGTTGGCTTAACACAACCATTCTTTACCTTCTAGAGCTTTGTATTCTTTTATGGTGCAGGCAAGACTGAGCAGCTGAACCAACCAGCAGCTATTCTTCACCAAATGCTTGATATAACCACATGCCAAAATCTGTGAAAAAATAAAGGAAAAATTAAAA
>VONZ01003353.1:0-23281 GCA_012976165.1 Labeo catla
AAACTCAGCTTTGGACACATCCCAAAATGGTGTCTTGACCAATTAGATGTTGTCTTAACTCGGGATATTGCTATGTTTCTCCTCCCAAAACATAAATCAGCATGTTATCTTATTAGTCACATGGTCAGAATTTTCCCGCTCTTACAGAGTATAATGTGGCCATGATTCCTATAACATGAATACAACGCATTTGACAATGAATTGATTGGTGGAAATGTTCAAAGCATGAATTTTCAAACTCATACATACCAAACATGAATATAAAGCCTTAAGCTATTCAATAGTTATTAAAAGGACATACACAACGAGTGATTAGAACATTAAGAAATGTGTGGGTAACATACATAGTAGGGAGTTATGCAATGGTCTGATGTTCATTCATAAGTCCTTTTAAGCATCATTTTGGTGCATATTTAGGTAAAAGGGACAGTCTCTCTGCCATTCTGTGAACTAAGGGCATGTTTCAAGGAACAGAGGAATTTAGAAGGAACTTGGTCTGGCTCTTGTCTTGGGTGTGGGAGTACCACCCAACAAAGTTTCCTCATGTGATGGTCCTGATGTGCTGCATCTTTGACCATTAATCTTGGGTTTCTCGCCCCAATATTGACAATCTCCTTCCTAAATTGGGATTATCAATAATTGTGTTCTTTTGTTTTAATGTTGCAAGTTGTTCAAAGCTGTGAAAGTTGGTTGGTTAGGCTTACTTCAGGCTGGCTGGCGCCAGGGTTTCCTGGACAGATTTATGACGTGGTCCTGGCCCCTTTGTGGAATTTGGCTCTTTGGTTTCAACCAAATGTTCTGATCGAATCTTCCATTTGTCTGATTCGCTCTGATACCCTACACTACTGTCTCCACACTAACAATTTTAACAGCTGAGTGTAAACGAGAATTGAGTGCAATGAATTATATTTATACACCATGCATATACATCGATGGTAGAAACAGAATAAACGTCTCCACACTGAACAGCCTACTGTTTATTTCAGTAAATGGAGCAGGGGTTTTCTCATTCCCTGATGATCCTTGCACCGGAAAGTAGAAAAAAAAAACACAGAAGTGTGTCCTCAAAGCAGAGTGTTTAGTCTGACAAATAAGCACAAACAAAAAATATTTGTTGTAGCCATTTAAGAAAGTGTTTTTATTTTGTGTTTAAATATTATTTGTTTGTGTTTTCTTTAGTTTAATTTGTTAATTAAGAAAGAAACGTCATAAAATTGGACGGCAGTACGCCGGAAGAAAGGGAGTGGGACTGATATAATTTTTTTGGCTTGATGTTTTGGTCTTTTGTCTCGGCCGCGGAAGCATGGCAGCGGGCTTTGTCTTGAATGCACTTCAGTGTTTTGTTTTTCGTAGAATCCCTTCTTTTTCATTTGTTATAATTTGTATCTTAACTTTAATATAATTCTGTTGGTAAATTATCTTTCGAATAAAACCAGAATGCTGAATAAACATTTATTGGAATAAAGTGCGTTCAAGACAAAGCCGCTGCCATGCTTCTGCGGCCGAGACAAAAGACCAAAACGCTATTTATATTTTATGTTCACAGCACTGTAGAGCACAGCTATACAGTTAATTTCACTTTATTTGAGTAATTAAAAAGGATTTGTTCATGAATGAAAGTGTTTCAAAACATCCCCCTCTGGTTTTTCCACAAATCGCACCCTGGGTATAATGTACATCCAGCTCTCCAGGACATCCAGTTGTTATCACAGAATAAACCGACAGGTTGATCAGGACTTGTATCATCCTGAAGGGGTTTATTCTGTGATAACAACCGGTTGGATGTGCATTATCCCACTTATTATATTGTTTCTTGCCTCATAAGTCAATAATTAAACACAAATTATTGATTTAAGATAAATATTGCTTAGCTCTTTAAATGCAAAGCTTCCACAGAGAAAAACAGTTCCTAACAAACTACTGTGAACCTGGAAGTTCAGACAAGACGGACATTGAAGACATAATGTACAGTCACTGTATGAATGTATATAAAACTGTTACACAGCAGATGTTTTCCAGATGAAGTGATCTTTAACAGAACGTACGTGTGCTATCTGGGGTTGTGTCATTAATTACACATCTTTTCACCGCATAAATAAAGATGAGGACATACAATGTTATTTGAGAAGAAAACCTTTTAAAAAGACAAACTCTGTGTCAGAAATCGCCCCCATACACTTAAATAGGGCACTTTTTGAGTTGACAGCCATTTTCGGTGGTGTCCAAAACCGTAGTGGACATTATCGAGTGCACTCATTCAATCCCACAATGCACAGCAATAACGAGTGTACAACTGATGTATGCCCAATGGATAGAGAAATGCTTGCCACAGAGTACAGCGTAATACAATACAGATATAAATGAATTGTAAATTGATTATTAAATTGTTTCATTAGGTTTTTACATAATTTCCATGAGTTGAAGATAAATCCTTTCATACTGGAGCTGCCAGTTTCAAATGATTATTAAACAGCAGCACAAACTATGCAAAAGCGTCAGTCCTTCCAGTGACTCAGTGTCTGAATTCACTCACTCGTTTTCATTCACTCCTTCAACTGAACTGTATTAGTGGTCTAATGTAGGGAATAGTGAATGAGGGTATTTGGATTCAGTTAAACACTTCTCATCAGTTAACAACAACTTTAACAACAAGACACACTTCTAACAATGTATCCACAAGTCTACTATTAACAGGAATCTCCTCCGGTTTGGTTTGACAGTAAATACAGTCAGTAACTGAGACACAAGCTAATAGCAGTTGTGTTTGAATGAATCGAGTGAGAGCGCGGTGGTGTGATACGAGAGAAGTAAAAGAAACGCCGGACTCAAATACCCGTATGACTGTGTGTTATTCTGTGTTGCTAATGACAACGGTTGTTATCAGGGAATAACACACCTCAGAATGTCACGACTGACCAATCAGAATCGAGTATTCCAGGAGCTGTGCAATAATTTCAGTTATTTACTGAGACCAATACAAACATGTTTAAACTAGAGGACAAACAGCTTTAACTAGTGGAACATTTCACTGAAAGGTTTTTGTTTTAAGGCAAAATCACATTTGTATTTGTTCCATGTCATTTATTATATTTGGTGTAAACTCATTAGTATGTGTTTCACTTTATTTTGACTCAATAGAGACACGGATTGGAATTCATGTTCTAAATGTATTATATTTAAAACACAAATACTGTTTTATAAATATGTATTCAAATCAGGTAGAGTCAGTAATTAATCTGATTACAGGATTTTAATGTAACTTTTTAACACACAAAAAAAAGTTTTTACTTTGAAATATAGTAACTAATTTGTAGTTTGTGCCACTGAACTCTGATTATCTTCTCTTCTGTTCCACCTTACAGTGTCTCCATCACCAAAAGTCCCTGGTAGTTCAATTGCAAGAAATACCTGGTGAGTTTAATCACCAAAAGACGATAAATGCTGTATATCATAATGAAGTGGTCTTGAGAGGAGCAGTAAACATCAGGTGAGGATCCACAGAAGAGCTTCACTACTGTGTCTATGAGGAGAAAGAAATGTGTGATAAATGTGTGAATGTGATCCATACAGGTGAAGAGACTCAGACTTTACAATCAAATAATGCAGCATGTGTGTTAGAAACATGTGATATTGAATGATTAATGTTGCTTTAGTATTCAAGTGATCATTTTGTTTAATTTAAAGCTGGAACAGAGGAGGAAGAAGCTCAGATGAGTCTGTCTGGCTCTTCAGTTTAATAATATTTGTATTAAAATCATCCATAATGATTCAAATGTTTCCAATCATAAATGCAGCACTTAAATGTATGTAAAGAAATGATAAAACAAGTCTGTGTGAAATGTTCATGTTACTTAAAACATTTGTTGTATCATATTTTATACACATTGTTATTTTATTTTATATTAGGTTAGTTATGTGTGTCTGTTGTTAATGTACAGATATCCAGTATATTGTGTTTGTTCTGTGGATGGAGTCTCTCCTTCATCAGTTCAGACCAACTAAACATTTTCACCAGTTAACAGCATTTGTGTCTTTCAGTCTCCTCTAGATAGTCAAATACATTTGTCTTTTTCACTACATTTACATTTGCATGTAAATAAAATGCTACATATACAGTTAAAAACTACTTTGTTTGAAAAGTTCACTTGCCTGTTTTAAGTATTAAATATTTTGAGAAAAGTCTCAGTGTCTTTGATTGGTTTCCAACTTTCTTCAAAAATATTTCATGTTCTACAGACAAGTGAAAGAAAACAAGGAACATACAGGTTCTTATTTAGCACTTATATCTTATAAAAAATCAAACAACAGATATTTTGACTTTAAATACTAATTAAATTAACTACTTCCAAATACCAGAAACTGTAAATGAAATCACTGCAGAAGTGTTGAAGTGTTTGTGAACAGGAAAAACAAAGACGGTGAGGATCTCAAACTAAAGTCTTCTGTATCAGCAGTGATGTTGATGTTGATGTTGATGTTGATGTTGAAGGTTTCGAGGTTTCAGCACCTGATCTTTATGAGGATTCATCAGTAAAAACACAGAAACAATCACCAAATGTACAATAAAAACTTTCAGAAAGTATTTCAGAAATAATCCTGTAAATCAGAGAAATCTGCTGTAGATTTGTCAGTGAATTCACTTCTTGTTGAAATACTACACTGATTTTAAACAGAATAAGATTTACTGCTGTATGATCAGCTCTGCTTATATTTCTAACAGTAACTCATAAATGAAAACAAAATCAACAGCTTTTATTAATTCATTGTTTATATGCACATGTGATAGTAAATGTAAACAGATTAGCATTGTTTAACTAATGTAAAGTTTTATTATACTAAATCTTGTGTATTACAGTTTAAAATGATTTCTAATACATACAGCTGAAACAAATGAAATAATGCAGCATTAATATAAACATACATGTACACATGGGCGATATATCAAACAACATTTCAGCTCTTTTGAGGGTTTTGTCAGTTTGTTCTTTCAGATTCGGTGAATCTGCTGCGTTCGTTTCATCACATCTGGTTCGGAGGAGCTGAAACCGGAAGTTGTTCATCAGTTAACACGGTCAGTGTCTTCAGCTTTGTTTTGTAAATTGGGTGATATTCACTTTCTTCTCAGATGTGACTTTGATTTACCCAAACTTCCTGTGAAGTTATCAGCATTCACCAACAAGTCTTATTATGTTGGAAATTGACACACACACAATTTTACACCTCACAATACTCCTGTCTGGAATAACAAATCCCTATTTTATGAGATCTGGGTAATTATAAATATTTGGTCAGTGATGGATGTAATGGATGAGAGTGGTGATATGTTAGATTACAATTCTTTCACTTTAAAACACAGATTTTCCTGTCATCCAAAGCAGTTCTTTACTGTTGTTAATTCAATACCCTCAGGTATAAAATGTTAATGAGATGTTCCCTTTCTTCCCTTATTATATGTTGGTGATATTGAAATAGAGAGTAAACTCTGCACTAACAAATATATAAGATACATTATTATCCAGTCATGTCACCCCTGTCAAATATTGAGAAAGAAATTAGATGACACATGTGATTAAAAATAAAAAAATAAAAAATCAGAACAGCCTAAGATTCACTATCAAATTATTATTGTTATTATTTTCTTTTGTAAAGAAACAGCGTTTATTCATGCTGAACACAAGAGTATTTCACCATGAGCTTCTGCATGAAGAGAAATGCACATAATAACTTAATGAATGTGCAATTAAAATTAGTCCTAGTATGTCTCGATTAGACTGATTTTACTGCATCTGTTTCTGTCATTGAGTATCTTTATGTTTATCTGCTGTTGTCTTTGTCATTTAGTCACATTATGTCTCAAACGTTTCATTATGTCTTCCTTTGTGAAGTGAACGACTCGGACATAGAAACAACATGGAAAGAAATGTCTACATGATGGAATCACAAAATACAGGTATCATATACTCTCTGTATGTTTATGTTAAATATGATTGTGATGTGCAACATTAAATAATGACTTTAGTTGATTTATGAATGTAATAGCTGTGTGAGCAGCAGTAACATCAGTTTCACTTTCATCTTCTGTCACAAAACTGAATCAAATCTGTGTAAAACAAGCAGAAACATTGTCTCTTGTGCAGTGTTTTTGGTTTATGTTACTTGGTAAACATGCTGAAGTAGAAACATGCAGAACAAACTTCATGATCTACTAATTGAGATTCAAACTACTGTAGTTAAACAGAAAACTGAACAACAAACAACAGGCACAAAAGCTGCAGAACAGTGATTGATGAATGATCAGAGACTGTGTTACTGTTTGAAAATCACTAACATCTCTTACAGAATGATGAACAGACAGACGTCAAGCATCAGAGAAGATGATCAGCCAAAGACTGAAGAAAGAACAGAATATCAACATGTCAACCTCCGAAACCACAGGTGAAAATTACAGTCACATCATTGTTTAAAATTATTCAAAAAGAATATTTTCATTGAATTCTGTCAATAAAATTAAAATTTCTTGAAGCACTGTGTTTACATCCAGAGGCAATATACATCATATCTAAAGAAATTCATTTCTTTTTGCATATTTAGTGAAAATTAGCAATGAAAATGAAAATAATGATTATTTTCATCTCCTCAACAAACTCCAAACATATTTATTTTTATGTTTTAATAATTTGTTAAAATGTGATCAAGGTGATGTAGGTCAAATATAATCTAAGACTTTTGTTTCGTACAGTGATTGTCGTCCACAATCTTCCTCACAGGAGAAGATGAGCAAAGAACAACCTCCTATGAGTAAGTCTTTATCTACATAAGTAAATTAAGTTATGTGTGGAAGATATTAACAATTTATCCCCAATAAAATACAAGTGATTAAATGTATCTCCTGTTGGTGGATTCTGGTTATTTTGATCTGTGATGTTGGATTAAGATCAAGATCCTGTAATCATAACATGTTACATATCACATGTGCTGTGTGTTATTGTGTGATGTGAGGATTGTGGACACTGAATGTCTGATTGACTGTTTGCAGTGAGGATTGTTCTTCTGGGTTCGAGCGTGTCTGAAAACAGTCATGTGGGAAACTTCATATTAGGACGAGCAGCGTTTGACAGTGAAGCTCCTCCAGATGTTGTAGAGAGAGTCGCAGGAAGACTGAAGGACAGACACGTGATGATCATCAACAGTCCTCAGCTGCTCCAGACCAACATCTCAGATCATCAGATCACACAGACAGTGAGAGAGTGTGTCCATCTGTCTGATCCAGGACCTCATGTGATCGTTCTGCTCCTCAAACATGAGCCGTGTTCAGCAGAAGATCAAGAGCGTGTGGAGAAGGTGCTGCTCTCTTTCTCTGAGCGCGTTTATCAACACACCGTGGTGCTCAGCACACGAGAGCCCACTGAAACCAATGACATCCTGCAGAAAATCATTCAGAAATGTGCAAACAGACACTTCAGTCTTCAGACGAGCAGCTCTCCTCATGATCTTCTGCAGACACTTGAGGACATTGAGAAGATGAATGATGGACGACACCTGGATTGTGCTGAAGGTACAACAGTATTTTACAATGGATGATATTGTGTGACGATATTTGGTGTTTATATCGGTAATTTAACATGTTCAAATTTTCTTCTTCTGTCAGAAGGTGTGAAGCTGAATCTGGTTGTGTGTGGGAGCGACGAGACATTAAAATCCTCCATATCAGAGCAGATCCTGCATCAGACAGACAGAAGATCAGATCGTCTTTACGTAGATTACGTAGCCAGGCTGTGATCAATCAATAAATCACAACAATCCCACACTGCCAATGTGATACAGACACAGACACAGTGATTGAATGTTAACACCAAGTCTAAATGCAGCCTAAGAACAACAAAAGTACTGACTTTCAGTTCTGTTTATCTTTGTTAGATTCATGGTTACTGTTAAGATACACAGAAAAATGAAAAAAATATTTCATTATAAATCATTATTTACTCGCCCTCATGTGAAATAGATTTAACAGAATCAAAACCGTGCCTGCTTGATTTGAAGGAACCAATGAGATTTACAAGTACGCACGTTTAAACTTACCATACTTTTACCATATTTTATGCATTCATTCTGAATAATCGGCTATCAGTATCAGTGGACAAATTTAATCTGTCGCTCTCTACTTATTTCATATGTATTTTTGAACCCCTTCTGTCATGTAGCCTGTAACACCATTGGTCAAAAGTGAAATTGCTTGCAAATTCCTTGTTTTGCTAAATTATCACCAAATATTGGATTCAATACAGGTTACAGATCAGTTACAAGCCCAACTCTGAGGTGAGTTCCTTGAGCAACTGCTCCCTGGGCACTGCAGCAATAGCAATATGGCTGCCCACTGCTCTGGGTCTGGGTGTGTGTGTGTGTGTGTGCACTTACTTATGTCACTTTTGGGGACATTCACCAGAGTACACACCAGTAAAATGAGGACCACCTTGACAATTGAGGACATTTTCATGGTCCTCATTTGTCTGACTATATAGTAGCATTCAGGATGCTCTAAAATGGTGTCCAGGCTTAAAATCTCACTTGTCCCCAAAATGTACTTTTAAGTGATTTGTGTACTGAAAGTGTGTAAACCCCTCCCCCTTCCCCCCACGAACTGTGTATAACACAGCGCCCTCTAGGAGAACTGCACTCCCGCTGAGATACACACTCTGGGGATTCTGTCCAATCAGAGGCCACGCACTTCTGGATAATTTGCCGATCTGACCAATCAGAGGCAAAATATGTCAGCAATAGGGATGACCGAGGAAAATTAATTATGTTTATGAATGAATAGACAGATAATTAACTTAAATTAAATATAAATTAATGATATAATCCAATAATTAGTGTTTAATTAAAAAAAAAATAATAATTTACACCAGGAGAAGCTCTCGTTCTTTACATCCATTAACATTTGTTCCTAACTTTAAATCTTATATTGGTAGTTTAGCAGTGTCTGTGTGCAGATCGCGCTGCCGCGCCGCCCCTCCCCCACATAACGGACACTTACCGACAGATCAGAGAGAAACGGGAGGGGTACAGGGACTTAAAGAAAGTAGTTTATGGTGTATGAACAATGTGAAACACGGCAGGAGAAGGACACATCAAGGCATATGACTTTGAAAAGCACATATTTCTTCCAAAAAGTGGAAGAACATATGTTTAAATTTCTTAAAGTAAGATTAATTATTTTTATGTACCTATTAGTTTATTCAATAAAACAAACAAGCCACAGAAAGACTGTGAAAACATGTTTGCTTTTAGTGGTGGATTTATTCGTTTAATTTTTTTCTAGTTTGTAAAAAAAAAACAAAAAAACATGCAATTTCTTCATATGATCGGTTCTCACGAATGAGCGCCGGCGCCGCCGCCCCTCCCCCACTACCGGAGAACCGTTACAGCAAATATCAACTTATGAGAGGAGAAAATTAGGACGGGAACGGGCTCTGCTTGTAATGAGAATATATACTATTTAGATAAGTAATAATAATAATAATAATAATAATGATGGTTATTATTATTATTATTATTATTATTATTATTAATACTACTGTTATTTTATTTTATTTAGTTAATTTACAATAAACTGTGTTTAAAAGTATCAGAAGTCAAGCTGACACGTTTAAATTTTGTTTCTAAATTTATAAAAAAAAAAAAAACATTCAGTGGCAAACCATAGACTGTATTTAAACCATAGACTGTATTTAATCGTTCTGGCTCAGCCTGCGATTTCTGCTCTTCCCCCACCCGTGTGAGCACCGGCGCCCTTCCCCCACACTACAGCACACACTCCAGAAGAGACTCCGCACATACAGACAGAACAGCGCAAGAGTAACACATGTAAAAAAAATATAAATAAAAGTGGTGCTTGTAAAATGTATAAAATTATTATGGATATGTATATTTTCTCTTGTATTTTATGTAAAATATTTTTACCATATATATATATATATATATATATATATAAACTATTCCAATTTAAGCAGCTTTTATCTGCTTACGTATTGTTACCATATTGGTAATTACACAAAATTATTAAGTTAATAAGTTATTCCCGAGATCAATTTGCTTTTCTGATGGTTTACGGCAGTCGTGCGCGTGCATGCAGCTCCGCCTGTTCTTTGTTTACATCCAGCGACAGCTGTCCTGCATCTCAGTACAGGAATCATGAAAGATTCACGTATGTAGATATTTACAGTCGCAATTTCAGACATATCAATATTATAAACAATCTCTGAAACCCGTTGTATTAGGGGAGAGTCGACTTTTACTCTATATAAGCTGATTGCTCATTAGTAAACTTTAAAATATCATGAATTTCTTTAAAAAGACGATTTTAAATGCTGGATTATTGTCCTGAACATCTTACACCTAATATAATGAAGAAACATAAGCTCATGTGACCCTGGATATGTTCTTAGGAATTTTGTAATCTTATATTAGCATTTAATTTTCTTTTTTTTTTTTGTTGTTGTTGTTGTAGTTGTTCGTATACAATGACAAAATTCATATAAAATGCGTATTGCTTGCAATATAAAACTATATTTCCGGAAGACTTTGCTGATTGTAATGAGTTCGAGCACTTGTGTCCTTGTTTGTCACGGCAGCAGATCGAGACACACAGGGGTGTGTTCTATTCAGAGTAGGTCAGCACTAGTACGCTCGGGCCCTAGGCTGTATTCTCCACTACAGCAGCCTTGGGAAGTGTATGGCTCAAAAGTGCGGGTCGTTAGGAACACGCTTTTGAAGACATAAATATCGGTTTGTGACAGTAGGTGTGACTGTCACGCTTTTTCTCTCCCATCGAAATGCCCTTCGTAGGTATCACTGTGGCGTTTGGAACGCAGTGCAGGTGTCAGTCCGGCCCAGAACAATGTACAGGTTTTTATTATTATTATTATTATTATTATTATTATTATTTTTGAAATTTGCTGAACCAGTACTGGTCCTTGTAATCAGAGAATTTCCAAGGTCTTTGTCAAAATATATGCATGAAATTTAATAAATAAATGGAGGCACAAGTTCTACGTGAAATCCAAATACGTCATTTACGCAAGTAAACGCAGACGCATTTTCCCGGGAAATGCGGACACGTGATAATGACGTCGGCTCAATAGGGGACGCATTTCCCGCGAGGAAGACCCAGCCCCCCCACTCCACTCCATGTGTCCATCAGTGAAGGAAAGGTAAGATCAAGTCTTCTTCTGAAATACGTAATAACTACGTATAATAACTCTGTTTAAGTTAGTAAGATGTATTTAGTGATTTTTTTTTATTCTGTTTAGGGTTGTATTCAGTTGTTTGCTGTTTAACAGTAATTGAGAATTTACATATTTATCAAAGTAACCAAATAAGTTATTGCTATATGAACTACACTCGATTTTAGTGTTTTTTAAACTGTGTCAAGCTCCAAAGCTGACAAAATATTATGAAAATAGTCTACCTATCTATTTTAAGTTTTGAACTGACATCATCTTGTCACAAACACACAAGAACCAACAACATTTATGTAATTTATGTAATCTACATGACTTTTAGATACATTTATATGTACTGTCATTTATATATATATATATATATATATGACAAACCCTATGAAACTTAACAGTATTGTGATTAACAAAATTATTTTCCTGTAATGGTTAATCTAGCAGTATGTGTAGCTCTTTATTCCCAATAAAATATATTTTTTTGTTGTTATTAATTAGTTTTCTAATTTAAAATCTTAATCTGAAGTTTTACAAGAAAGGCAGAAAAAACATAGTAACACACTTTCTTTCTGTCTAAATTCAGATGCCCAATTAATCAATAAATACAGTATGTGCTTTACAAACTTTATTAGGTCACCTGTCATAATAAAGAGAAAACACCTAATTGGCTTTCTGCATTGACAAATAAAGCTATTTTTATTTATTTATTTATTTATTTATTTATGTATTTACTACTTTGACAAAAGCTACACAGTACACAGCTACACATGCTGGTAATTAACCATTACACAAACATCAAAAATGAATTTTCTAATTACCAATACTGTTAGTTAGAGCACCTGTGGCCCAAACCTTACATGTTAAGCGGTGTGATATACATACATACATACATACATTCATTCATACATACATACATACATAAATAAATAAATAAATGTGTGTGTGTATATATATATATATATATATATATATATATATATATATGGGGGGAGAGACATAGATATTAAGTTAATGATGTGGTTGTTTATTCCATTCACCTAATATTTCTTTTATTTTTATTTTTTACAGGACAGCTAACCAATGTCACAATTACATTGCTTGTAAAATGGATAAACCAGGGCTTCAAGGGCAATTTATCAGCAAATATAAAGGCAAGATATTTCAGTATTTACAACTAAGCAAATTACCAATAATATTAATCTGCAAAGCTGAGAAGGTAAAGTATATTTGTGGTGATTCCTGAAAACAGTGCTGCATGAATGAGTCCTAAAACACAGAAACAAGTTATATGTTTGCACTTCTGATTCCATCATCGCAGCGTTGATGGGTTTTTTGAAGATCCAAGTTGATCAGAAAATATTTTCACTTTTTATTCTACAACATTAAATACATCAGTAATACCCCTTGTATTTATATTGTTTATAGCTTTTTTACTAATTTGGCGATAGTATTTAGGCTTTAAAATGAATAAAAGTTGTGTTTATTTGTAAAGAGAATATCATCATGTTAGAATTTTTTTTAAAATGATTATAAACTTGTCACAGAGCTTATTTTCTACAAGAATCCATTAGCAAATGAAAAAATTCTTCTTCTGATTTTGTTGACCTGCAATAATATGTCATCCGTGCAACACTCTATTCTGTAATTCTACAGTATTTAGCCAATGATAATATTGTTTGTGTAAGTGTATTATTTTCAGAGGTATTTAAAGTGATAGTTCACCCAAAATTGAAAATTCTCACCTTCATTAAGATATAGCTTTCTGACATCGTAATTTGCATAGACAGCAAGGCAACTGACATGGTCAAGGCCCAGAAATGTAGTAAGGACATTGTTTAAAGGAGAAGTCCACTTCCAAAACAACAATTTACAAATAATGTACCCACCCCCTTGTCATCCAAGATGTTCATGTCTTTCTGTCTTCAGTCGTAAAGAATTTTTTTTTAAGGAAAACATTTCAGAAATTTTCACCTTATAATGGACTGATATGGTGCCCTGATTTTGAACTTCCTGTCTTTTCTTTAAAATACAGTTTAAATGCGGCTTTAAACGATCCCAAATGCGGATGTAAACAATCCCAGTCGAGGAAGAAGGGTCTTATCTAGCGAAATGATCAGTTATTATTATACAAATAATACAGTTTTATATACTTTTTAATGCCAAATGCTCATCTTGTCTTGAGTAAATTATTTTTAAATTGTTGTTCTGGAAGTGGACTTCTCCTTTAAAAAGTATATGAATGAAGATGAATGAAGGTCTTAGAGGTTTGGAACAACATGGGGGTGAGTAATTAATGACAGAATTTGCATTTTTGGGTAAACTAATCCTTTATATAATTTTCATTGACTAATTTCCCTTTTACATCATATAACATATATTTGCACATTATTTGGTTGGTATAGCAGAGAACTTTTAGTAATAATCAAAGTAATATTTCACCTTAAAGAAACTTCTGAATATAATGAATTTCTTCTCTTTAGGACACGCAGGGTTCAACATTGACGTTTATTTCAGAGGTGATTTGTTCTTGAATACAGCGTTCTGAGTTCAGAGGAGTGTCTTGATGGGACTAAAGAGCTCATGTTCTTGTTTGATTTTCGGTGGCGTGGCAAATATTGTTGGTAAGTGCAGAATTGTTGGATTGATGTCGTAGGGATTCCAAAATATCAGAGGTCCTGGTGACACACGGCTGTACACAGTTTGTTTGTGTCCTTTACCTGATGCACTCAGTTCAGTTCTTGGATCACTTTACTAATGATCTGATAAAAATGGTGACATACAAAATGTGCAGAGTGGTGGAGCACCAGTGTTAAGAACCACTTATCCACCTTTTTCCTACACCCCATGACGTGTATGTTGTCTTTTTTTAATTTACTTACAGCAGAATACAAAGGAAACATGAAAATAATCAGCACGAAAATAAAGCGTTCTTTAGATAATGTTGTTATATCACGTCACATTAATATATCAAACATAACATTATTCTCCAAACTTCTGAAAATAAAAAATGAATGAAAATTTACAGTTCATTCAGTCAGAATGATGGATAAAGATTATTTGTAGTGCAATCTTATGATCTGAAATGATTTGAGTTATTAACTGAGTTACATCATTACAAAAGTAACTAATTACCAGGGAAAGTAACTATCGTAACTACATATAAATATGTCTAATAACTTGGATGCCCCCAATATTAAATATGTTAAATGAATTCAATTTAAATGAATGGATTTTTTTAGTTTACTCATCAGACTAATATTAAATATCGGTTATACTATTATATAGTAGTCATTTTAAGTAGATCAGAAAAGTTCATCTAAGTTGTCCCAAGATGAGAATGGTTATTATTTTGGTTTTAGGACAACTTTGATGAAAGGTTTTGATCCACCTTAAATGTCTACCACTATACATATATAAAACTTAATGGCACAGTTTTTTAATATCTGAAAGTACACTTAGCATCAGTCAGTCAAGCAGTTTAATATGACATTATGATAATTTAGATAACAAAACTACTACGATCTCTACTACTATTAATACTAACAATATAAAACGCACTAAGGATTAATGAGCTGCTGGGTTCATGAATATTAATCACACTAGAGTTTACGGTTTGTCAAATACAGGTGCGCTGCACATCCATTCAGATGAACTGAAAAATAAAATCATAATAATATTATTATAAATTAAATAATGCCACATTTTATTGTCGGTAATGGTAACAGTGTTGTAACGGGGGAAAAATAAATTAGTTCAATTGCTCATTACTGAAAAAAATGACGCTGTTAGTAACAGCCTTTTTTATGACGGCGTTATTCCCATCACTGGGTGTGTGGTTCAGACAAATGTTCTGCACTCGGTTACAGAGTCGAGCTGCAAAACGAGTCATGATGAGTCATGATGAATCAATTCAAAATAAAAGTTTATGTTTGCATACTATGTGTGTGTACTGTGTATATTTATTATGTATATGCAAATACACATATATATTTATATGTATATATTCAAAGAAAATATATATTTGTATGTAAATGTATATAATTTATATTTATATATAAATATACATATTTTATTTATAAATAACTTTTTTCTTAATATATACATGTATGTGTGTGTATTTATATGTGCATAATAAATATACATAGTACACACACATAGTATGCAAACAAACTTTTGTTTTAAATTGATTCATCGTGATTAATCATTTTGCAGCTCTATTACAAGGCATTTAAAGTTGTTGGCTCTGTTGAAATATAATTGAAGAACTCGTGCTTCAGTTTGAATAATTCATGTAATAACACGCTATCAGTTGAGAAAAACCTCCCAGTGTTATGGACATCGCCATCTTTGAAGCGTCACTATGGTCACCTTAACTCTGTTGTGTTCTTATTTTCAGTCAATGTAATCGAGTAAGTGAACGGATCGTTTCTGCCCTACGTGTCTTACATATATAAAATTCAAAAGTTGTCTTATGCTTTGTGGTCATTTTATGTATTTATAGCATGGATGCATCTAAAGAAGACAGATCTTTGGGAAGGACTAGCCAGCAGTTTTGGTCAGCAGAAATGGGCAAGTCCTTTTAAAACCTCTGTATTCTGTATTCTTGACTTTCTGAACATAAGGAGACTGACCAGCTGTGTGTGAACAGAGTCTGGCTTTTGTCAGAAGGAAAGGAGTGAGCTAGAGCAATGAACCTGTACTAGTTTTTCTATCCTTTACAAATATTTCTTATTTTGATATTTACTGATTTCTTTTTTGACATTCAGTCCCATCATGCTGCTGCTGTTTCCTCGCCTGACTTGGACACGAAGAACATCAATGGTCCACATAAGCAAGTTGAGCCACAACAGTCAAACAAAGTAAGGAACATCAGGAAATAAAACGGTAACCATCTCATGCATGCAGCAACTATCTATTGATATCTGTTGAGGGTAGAGAAAACAGACTCAATGGCTGCCCACTGCTCTGTGTGTGTGTGAGTGTGTGTGAGTGTGTGTGTGTGTGTGTGTGTGTGTGTGTACTTGCATGGGTTAAACGCAGAGCACAAAGTCTGAGTATGGGTCACCTTTCCTTTCCTTTCCTTTCCTTTCCCTTAATCTATTGGCGTATTAAACACTATTTTGGAGGTGAAAAGACAGAAGTTTGATGCAAGTAAAAAACAAAGAACATAAAGCCTTTGTCATTGTATTGTGCAAAATACAATACATTTTGGAAACTCTATCGCTGCACTCACACACCACTTTTCTAATGACATATATGCTTATAAAATTCACAAATAAACCTTACAATGACACTGCAATGAACAAAACATCTAAATGACACATTTTGTGTAAGAATTTTTATTGACCACCAGATGACAGTACAGAACTGTATCAAAAGCTTTGAAGCATCAATACAGTTTGTTGTAAAAGCCTCACTGCTTCAAAAGCCTCGTTCGGCACATCCCTACTTACCTTGACTCAGTCCCACTGAAAACCAACAGGGGGTTCCTTTACAGTGCAGAAATATTAACAAATGGCTGGTAATAAAGTTATTATAATATAAAGTTTATATATTATAATGCACCTTAACGTTGGTGCTACCCACAATTAAACAAAAAGAAGTTGTTTATATATTATGAACCCTAGGCTCGGTTATTTGGTTTATTTAATTCCTGGATACTGCCTGCCTGTAAATATTGTGCCCAAGAGTATAAAAGTGTTTAATCAAGTATATAGAAATAAATTTGAATGTAGGCTATATTGTGAGTAGTCATAGAAGTGATTAATAAATAAAAATAAAAAAGAAATGTAACAGTGAATCATTCTGTGAATCTTCAGTTGATTCAGTGTTTCAGAGGGCTTCATTTCACATCATCACAACTGTTTTCAACTTCCTCTTCTTCTAGCTAGAGCACAACTGAAGCTGCTTTGTCTTGACTTTTTAATGACAGCTGGCAATGCAGCTGTATGTGCATTCCTGCCATTTACTGGGAGTGTAAAACCCAGACGGAAGACAGAAAACAAAAATAAATCCTCCTAATTAAATCTCTCTCTCTTTCTCTCTCTCTAATTACTTACATTTATTGGTCACTTACTTCTATTAGTACTCATAACCAGTGTTGGGGAGTAGCTTGTTACATGTAACAGAATTACGTAATTTAATTACAAAATAAATGTAATTGTAATTAGCTATAGTTACTGAGAAAAAAAAAATGTAATTAAATTACAGTTACTTTTGAAAAATGTTAATGATTACAAAGGGGGTTACATCTGAATTTCACACAAATACACCCACATACAGATTTAATTGTCTACTTTTATAAACGGCATTGATTGCAGAATAGGACACATGCTTATTCAATAACTATTTTATTTCCTATTTGGGTTTTTGCATATACTTTAGATTTGAAGATAAATTGTTTTTTTCCAGGGCGTTGTTAGATGGCAGTGTTTCCTGTCATAACTAGGCAAACATTTGATTTCAAAACCAGTATCATAGCTATTAAACTATTTCTTGTTGATTTCAAATCTGAATTTAACCTTAGAATGATCTCAAATGATCTAAAAATAAGTTAATGAGTCTCAATTTGTGGTGGCTGTGCTTTAAATTAAATTATTACACGGCTTTACGGAATGCTTGATTCTGATTGGTCAGTGATCACATTCCAAGGTATGTTATTCTTCATAACAACTGGTAAAAGCTAATAACACAGACTCATCCGGAAAACTTACGTTGGCCTATACGCTTGATAATTTTTCTTAGTGGAAGCTTTGGATTTGGTTAGCTATTAAAATATTAAAACTCAATTCAATATTATGTGTTCAATTTCTTGATGAGGTCATCCTGGTTATGTGGACTCAACAAGCAACTGTGTAATAAATGGGATAATGTACGTCCAGCCAGTTGTTATTGCAAAATAAAGATGTATCCCTTACTTATTATAATCTTAATTCAAGTGATAAAGGATTTTAAAAGTCTGACAGTAATCAGTGTTGAGAGCTACTGTAAGGTTCACTCTGCCTGATTTAAATGTTTCAAAAATTTTTGAAATTTAGAAAAGTAAATCAAAAAGTAATCAAAAGTAATAAGTTACATTACTTTAATATAGAATAGAATATAGAATAAGAAAGAAACAGACTAATATTAGCGTAGATGCCATTCTTCTGACGATGCACTGAGTACATCGGGTGTTATGGGAAGTAACTGAGCCTAACTTTTAAAACACCCCCAAACTTGGTTTCTCCCATTTCCCATGATGCACTGCAGCACAGATATAAAGGCTCATTCCACAATCATTCTGGTTTCTTAACCGGATCCAGCAGCATGGTGGCAGGTGAGGTGAGTAAGTGCTGCTCTTGTAAATGGGTTTATATTTTGTGTGTTAGTTAGTGATGGCTAAGTGAAGCGTTCTGAACTAGTGAAGCTTTCATCACAATTGTATCGGAAAAAGGTTCATGTTGTGGCCATTAGTAAAAATGAATAACACCTTCCAAAGTGCTGTGCTCCATTGCAGCCGCTGGTTTCACATCTGCTTCTACAAATGATTCTTTGTTTTATTTTATTGTATATAAATAATGGTCATTGTCAAAGTCAATTATTTATGTTGGTGTACTAGCACTAAAATAAGTAAAATAAATAAAACTTAAATTCATAAATTAAATCTATGATATGTTTATTTGAACTCTGCCTCAGTCCTTAGACTTTCTCAAAGTTAATTTTTGAGCTCAATATATAAATTACAACTAAAAAGTAAATTCATAAACAATGCTAACACATTAAAATGTACTATAATGTAAAGGAAACGGCACTGGGCTTCGCTTCGTTTGAACCAGATACTGAAACAAGCGCATGGTTTTCAGGTGAATGAAGCTTCGGACGTCATAGATCACTTGCTTTTCTTAAAACGAATCAAGCTCTGATGCAGTACTTCAATGTGAAATGTGTCATTTTTTTGATACAAGCTTTGGAGCATCCTTGTTGAAGGTAACATCACTAGTGTTAGTTAAAGATGGTCTGTGGAACATTTCCCTGTTTAGTTGTGTTAGAATAGATGTGTGATTACTGGATGGTTTACTGCATTTGTGTGCTCGTGTTCAGTTACAGTAAATGAAGCTGATTCACTGCTCATCTCTCACTCATATTATCCTTCCTAATATGCCTGTCTCTCTTCTACTACACTTCTGCTCCATTCATAACAAACCTAGAGAAACACTTAATGTCTAGATATTACGACAGACATACGATCATGACCGTATGTGATTTACATATTGGGCTGTTTTCCTAATAATAATGTTAACATGAGGAATGCTAAACGAGGGTCACTTAGTGTGATGGGATGGATGTTGTTACTACAACCCCCTCTGCTGGAGAATAGGAAGAGCGCACTACAGGTTTAGCTGAGGCCTTCACCTGGTTAACTGGTTAATGATGAACTTGATTGCTTCAGGTTGAAAGTAGAGTGTGCTGTTACTCAGTCACTGAATTGCGTTAATGTTAAAAATTTTTATTATTATTAATAATAGCAATCGCAGGCAGCTTGTGTCAAATATTTTCTGTCTATATCTATATTTTCTATATTTTCTGTCTATATAAAATAGCTTGAAAAAAACTGCCAGCGCTTTGGTGTCAAAAATATACTTTTTTATTTTATTATTATTATTATTATTATTATTATTATTATTTTGGTGAGGTTACATTATACTTGCCAGCGATCTCCAGGAGTTCGCCTCAAATTAATTAAATATTAATAAACATTAACTTCAGACACCAGTCAGCAATCCCAGGTGGTTTATGTCACATAAAACCATTTCCTTTCATATAAAATAACTTGAAATGCGTGTCAGTGCTTTGGTGTCAAATTCATACATTTCATAATTTTGGTGAGGTTACATTAAACTTGCCAACGATCTCTAGGAGTTCGCCTCAAATACATTAAATATTAATAAAAATTAACTTGATACTTTTCAACAATCGCAGGCAGTTTGTGTCAAATAAAAACATTTTTTGTCTATATAAAATAACAACAAAAGTGTGAGGTCTTTGGTGTAAAATTAATATTTTTCACATGTTTGAATGGTTACCTCAGATTTGCCAGCGATCTCCTGTAATTGGCGTCAGATACATTTTATATGAATAGACATTAAATTCAGATACCAGTCAACAATCGCAGGCAGTTTATTTCAAAAAGAAGCATTTTTTGCTCATATAAAATAACTTGGGGGAAAAAAAGTGTCAGATCTTTGGTGTAAAATAAATATTTTTCATGTTTTTGAACGGTTACCCCAAAACTTGCTAGTGATCTTCTGTAATTGGCGACAGATACATTTTATATTAATAAACATTAACTGTAGATACCAGTCAGCAATCGCAGGCAGTTTCTGTCAAATAGAAATATTTTTGTTCATATAAAATAACTTGAAAAAAGTGTCTGGACTTCGGTGTAAAATAAATATTTTAAATATTTTTGAACGGTTGCCTCAGATTTGCCAGCGATCTCCTGTAATTGGGGTCAGATACATTTTATATGAATAAACATTAACTTCAGATACCAGTCAGCAATCGTTCTCACTCCCAACTCATCACATACTGACGCTTGGTCAGGACCCCTTGGCGTCACGTTTTGACGCACAGGGTACCCCTTAAGCGTCATTTTTCGACGTGCAGGGATTCCCTATAGAACTCTGTACCGGGGCGTGCAGCGTTGAAATTTGACGTGTTAGGTAAGCACAGATCGAAAACGACGATAAATGGGAATAAAAGAGAATAGGCTACAATAAATGAGTTATGGCAGGGATAGTCAGTTCGCGGCCCCCAGATCATGGTAATCTAGTTCTCCAACTGATTTTTGATTTTAAAAATTACTCGCTGTCTAATATGAAAGTGCCGTCTGTGAAGCAGCGTTCAGTGGTGACTTTAACAACGCTCTATGGCGCGAGCAACAGAGGTAAGCACTTAAAGTGTATTCTAGGTAATGCTGCTATTTTTTGTCGGAGGCTTGTTGATGTTGATAAACGTACTGTATTTAATGTGCTGTGTTTGGTTAATCGGTGATTTAATCAGCGCAATGCGATGCAATCAACTTCTTATTTACTTAATTATTTATTTATTGGTTGCTTGGTTGCTTGATTATTAAATTTTTTATTTATTTATTTATTATTTATTTATTTAATTAATAAATCAACGCTGAGCTGACGTCATTGTATGGCGCGATCCCAAGATCCACTGCGATTTTCCACTGGGTAAGTAGAACAGTTAATTAATATCGATGGAAATAATCCTTAAATTTACGGAACAAAAACTGTTTCGTCAGGTCAAGAAATTGTGTTTATAAACCTTTAGAAGTGCAAGTTAGCAGTTTCGTGATGCAGCAAATGACAGACATTATAAAACTATAACTTGCTGCTCCAAATGTGTAGTAAGCTAAGTTAGCTAATTAAATTCAAGTTTGTTTATTTTTTTACGTATAATCACGCAAGGTAATATCATAGAAGACTGTCATTTTTAGTGTGTTTTCATATTACAGTAGCTCACAACACTTTAGCCAATTATAAATGCTCAGATGAAGAATAGTGTTGCCAGATTGGTGTGTTTTGCAGTAACTGTTCGAAATCCACACAAAATTATATAGTAAACACGCAAATCTTACCAATAATAAACAATACAAATTAATTAATAGTTACAACAATATTCTGGCTCTTCACAATTTTACAATATATCACAACAAAGCAAATTAAGTGTTCTTCTCTAAAGAAGGCTACATTGTAGCTATGTTGTAAACTATTTTCCATGTCTGTCATTTGGCACAACAGAAATATCAAAATTCCACCTGTCCAAGCCCATTTTATCCAGCTCAAAACCAATCAAAAACTGTCCAATCTGACAACACTGATGAAGAAAATACTAGTAAAAATGTAAGGAGTTCAGTTCTGATTTTTTTTTCTTTTGTCAGGTCCTTCAAATTTGCCAGCGTCCAGCATTCTCCTTTATTTTAACCCCACTCTACACACAGACACACACATACACACACACACACAAAAACCAAAGGCACTTTTAAGAGCCACATCCATCTTGTCTTTCTGTATCTCTCGCTCTCTCTCTCTCTCTCTGTTTACATGTACTTGTAGTTGTCGTATCCGTCCATCTTTGTTGTGAGTCTTTCTTTCTGTTTGTGTTTCTCCCCATCACCATGAGTGATTCAGAACTCCAAAAACAGTTTATGAAGCTAGATAATCTGGTTGATCATCATGAACTCAGCGATGAGCTCCAAAGTCTTGATGACTTTCTTGGTGAGCTGCAGGAAGAGGAGGAAGCAGTCCCAGTAAAGACACCTGAACCAAGGGTGCATTGGAGAAAAAGAGACATTGATGGAAACATTGTCTATGCAAGACCAAGGTCAAGCAGGAATCAGTCAAATAAGGGTCAGTATAATTTTTCATTTAAGATGTATTTAATATCTACATTGTTTAGGCACTTATGAATGTATCAAAAAAGGAATATGTCAGGGAAACAATCAAACCCGAACTGGTCATTTGATTTTTGACATGAAAATAAATTGATTACATACAGTATTTGTGTAAAACTACACTAAATTATTGGTCTTGGTATGGCTTTGTTTGAAGCAGTTTGTTCTATGTGTCTTGTTAGTAGCCAACCAGCTTGTTTCTTTTTAAATGATCTGCTTCTACAACAAGCATTCTTATTTGCTTTCATCATCTATGTGACACCTTATAGACAGAGACAAGTAATTGGACTGTCCACATGGGAAATAAAAAATGAAAATGCTTGTCCTTCTTTCTAGCTAAATGTTAAACAGTGAGCTTATGCCATTTCAAGCTGGTAATAAGGGAGGTAAATTTGTGCCACTAGCCTTGGGACAAGTTGAAACTGTTGTAAATGTTGTTTTAGTTTTTTTGTTTTTTGTTTTTATCTGGTACAGCTGATCACATTCAGAAAACTGATCCTCCCATCAATGCTCCTGACACTAACTGTGAGGTGACCTTTGCTCCAGAGACTGTTGGTGTGTACTTCTTTGTGTAAATTACATTTTCAAAATTTCCCAGATTACT
>VONZ01003354.1:0-23276 GCA_012976165.1 Labeo catla
CGAATCGCGAATCATTTGATGTGGATCGGAACCTTGGAGAGGGTTCGCGAATCATTTGATGTAGATCGGAACTTTAGAGCGGGTTCGCGAATCATTTCGCGAATTAAATGATTCGCGATTCGCGCTCCGAGTCCTGATCTAAAATTATGGTTCGCAATTCATTTAATAGGTCGGAACCTTGGAGCGCGAATCGCGAATCATTAATCAGAACTTTGGTGCGGGTTTGCGAATCATTTGCTTCAGATCGGGACTTCGGAGCGCGAATCTTTTTCCTGATTTATTTTTTTAATTAAACATTAGAAAACATCAAAGGCAGTACAGTTATAAGAAAAATAAGACAAAGAAAAAATAAAGTACACACAAATACAAATCTCTTAAGAAAATTAACCATGGTTTTACTACAGTAAAAATATAGTAGCCATGCTTTTTTTGGTATGACCACAGTTTTAATACAAATACCGTGGTTAAACTATGGTTACTGTAGCAAAACCAAGGTTAATACAATAGTACGGTTTAACTTTTTATTTTTATTATTTATTAGGAGTAAGGGATGTGTTGCCAGATTAACAAAAAAACAAACAAACAAAAACAAAAAATATACACCTTAAAAGGACACAAAGGATGAATACAGAGATACAGTTTTCACTGCTTTAGGATTAAATAAAAAAACTTTAAGATTTTTTCTAGATACCTTTTCTAATTACTTGTCTAGATCAACTTAAAAAAAAACAAAAAGAAACAGAAAGAAGAAAAAAACAGTGCAAAGTTATATTTTACTATATTCTCTTTTGAACAGTCTAACAATCTAAAGAAATCATCTTTAAAACAGAAAGAAAAGTCACTTACAAAATGAGATTGGCTGAACATTAGAAAATCTGACCAAAATGTGTGGCTATATTACCAAAACAAGTGAATGACATCTTTTTTGTGAAATTTGGATTAACTCATCAATATGTTGTTTGGCCTCTTTATTTTTTTAAGGAGAGAACTCTAGTTTCCAAAATCAGACATGACTTGTTACGATTTTCAAGGGTGTAGAATTTAGACACTATGACATATCCCTATACTATGGTTTATGGACGCATTTTAGCAGGAACCAACAGTTTGAAGTTAAAACATTTAAATGATGGATTTGTTTCTTACAAAACAGCTTTTTACTATATAAGACATTAACTGTTGGACTGGAGTGGTGTGGATTACTTGTGGATTATTGTGATGTTTTTATCAGCTGTTTGGACTCTCATTCTGACGGCACCCATTTACTGCAGAGGACCCATGCTACATTTCTCCAAATCTGTTCTGATGAAGAAATAAACTCATCTCACATCTTGGGTGGCTTGAGGGTGAGTACATTTTCAAATTTTCATTTTTGGGTGAACTATTCCTTCACAGGATTTTAAAAGAATCATCTTAGATTTAAGACTGAAATTTATACTTTAATGAAATGCACTATGTATGATCGAGAAACCTGAGTGTTAAACATGGGCAGATCACCATTGCAGAATAAGCCAAGTATGGACATTTTTACTCATTCTCTCATTCTTCGAATATTGTTTTGCTCTTGTTCATGTCATAAAATCAATAAATGTGACTGCTACTTTAAAATACATCACCAGTGTGCTGTGAAGATCAAGATTAATGTAAGCATGCATAAAACACGCGCCCTCATGAACTCATTGGCTTTGTTGATTTTCTGCACGACTCCTAAACATTGTGGGATATTTAGTGATTTCTACATCATGTGTCTAATCAAACGACCCATCTAGTCTATTGACCTCTGGAGGGCCGCCATCTGCTCAAGGATAATTAGACCCCTCCAATCTATCGCATCCTCTTAAAACCCTTCATTCATTTATCAGCTTGAGCCACAACATAACAACAAATAATTGCATATGAGCTATTATTCAATAAGAAGAGGGCAGATGTTTTGATGTGTTTAAAGGTTACGACTTAAGACTTCAACAGAGCAATTAACTGAGCATTTGTAAGACATCACGTTGTAAAAAATTCCCCGATATTCGAAAACACTGCTATGCAATGTAAAACGTGATCTTTTTATGAAAATCTATCTAAACATCCTTAAAGGAGAAGTCCACTTCCAGAACAAAAATTTACAGATAATGTACTTACCCCCTTGTCATCCAAGATGTTCATGTCTTTTTGTCTTCAGTCGTGAAGAAATTATGTTTTTTGAGGAAAACATTTCAGCATTTTTCTCCATATAAGGGACTGATATGGTGCCCCGATTTTGAACTTCCAAAATGCAGCTTAAATGCAGCTTCAAACGATCACAAATGCGGTTGCTTTGTTTCAAATTTGTAATTATATTTTTCTTATTTTATATTGAATGTTTTTCTTTTGATTGTTAGGTCATTAGCAGTCGTATAAGCATTTCACTTCAGTCATACTCAGGGATGGGCAGTATTTTAGATAAATGTATTTAAAATACGTATTTGAAATACAAAATACTATTTTGTATTTTGTATTGTAAAGCCTTTGGGAAAAATCTAGTGTAATTTGTATTTAAATACATTTAAGATGAGTATTTTGTATTTTCAAAATACATAAAATACTTTGTGCCAATCAACCTCTTTATCAGGGTGCTGATTTAGTTCAGACACATCCCTCCCCGAACCTTAACACTCATGCACGTGAGCTGCCTGTAGCAGAGTCAGCATTGGATCAGCAACTTTTCTCAGTTTTCTGCATTAAGGTAAGGGTGTCATCATGATCAATTCCTTGTTGATTAAAGTTAAAATGGTGCATCATTCAGATTTGCCTTCAGTAAACATGAAAGAATAAAAAAGCACCGACACGTGTAGGAGAAAAAGAGCCTTAGCTGCCTGTTAGCCAATCAGTTTTGATAGGTTTTTTTTTAATTACTGCATGTTAGGGCTGGGTGATATGACAGAACTTTATATATCTTAGGCAGCGATGATATAAAGTGTGAATCGATTAAACTTTTCAAAATTGTTTACATAGGCCTAGGTCATTTAGAGCAAATAAATCCTTGCAGTGTTTAGTGGGGCAGCAGGAATTATTGGAACGTTGGGGTGGATGAAGAAGCATGAATGAATGAATGAATAATATAGTGTGATGTTCTTGGTTCAGTTGTACTTTGCTGTTTAAAGCGCGAAATGAGATTCATATTTACACTTGCACGTTTGCCAGGTAAAGTTGTTTTTTTTTTTTGTGCGCACACTCCGTGACAGAGTGGAATAACGACAATGTGCCTTGTTATATAATTCTGTAAATCGGAGGGGCAACTCGGTAATTGTTCTCCACACCAAAATAATCAAATAATCCCGTTAAACGCAGTATTTGAATTTGTAACTTGTGATTTTAGAAAAAAAAAAAAAAACATTAATCTGTGTAACACTAAATTGTATTTTTTTTTAATTCATTAAACATTTTCTTTTAATTAACGAATGTATGAAACATGGACCATTACTTTATTCAATATTTCTGCTATGCAGGCTCATTTAGTAAATTTTAGCATTTTACAAACATGGTGCTTAATGAAAATGCCATTTCCATGCCATGTAACATTTCCGAATTGTGATTATGTTCCCCCATCTATGCAAATGATTGATGTAGAGACAAAAGAAGGTTAATCACTGTCTGTCACCATCACTTTAATGTAGTGATTGTGTGCATTTGTTATGACACTGATGCATGATGCACAACTCTTCAGCTTTTAGATTTATTCTTCAAAAAAAAATATATATATATATATATATATTATAATTTTTTATAAACTTTCTAACTGTATATAGGAGCAAACTTTACATGAAATAAATATAAAAGTTGCTATGCTTAAAAAGTATTGTACAACCTGCAAAAAAAAAAAAAGAAATTCAGTTAGTTTTTGACGTGGTTTTAAAACTTGCTGCGAAGTAAAAATAATATTTTGGTCATATTGCCCATCCCTGCTCTTTGCTCACCACAAGGAATAGCCTGCATTGTAACCTGGTCAGAAGTAAGTTACATAAGTTTATTTGTGATTAGCAGCAAGGAAGCAAGCACTAAAGAAAGAAAGAAAGAAAGAGAGAGGGAGATTATGGTGACAGAATGACAGAGAGAGCAGAGTTCTTGTTACTGAGTTGAAGTCATGATGGTGATAAAACGTAATAAAAGATGTTTGGGGAAAAAAAAATTAGTTTTGTTTTTCCTAGGGGAAGGGAAGATCATTTCTAATCAGTAGTACATCTAAATGTTTTTGTTTTGCATTCAGAATATGTCCAGATATATTTCAGCCTAATAGGGACGCCTGCACTTGATGGCCAATTTCACATGTATTTTGTGTATTTTAAAAATACAAAATACTGTATTTGTATTTAAATACATTTTTTTACACAGTATTTTGTATTTGTATTTAAATACATTTTTCCACTCAGTATTTTGTATTTTTATTTTAAATACATTTCTATGTATTTATGCCCATCTCTGGTCATACTGTGTATGACTGTGTATGTGACAAATAAAATTTTAAATCTGAAATGATCCACATTTTATGTTACTTAGAATCTGCTTAAAAATACACAAGATCCTTGTATCTTTGTATTAAATATAAGTAGAATACAAATAATACAAAGATGAAGAATTCAAATAATATGAATGACACAGAATATTAAAAAAACAATACAAAGAAAAATACAAGAATATAAAGAAGAAGAATATGAAAAAGAATGCAAAAAAGAAGAACGTGAAGAAGACGACAAAAAGTATAAAGGAGAATATTGAGACTATGGAGGAGAAGAATACAAAGAGGAATCAGAAGAAAAAAATCAAGAATATAAAGAAGAATTTGAAGAATACAAAGAATACGAATAAGAATATGTATGTGAGAGGAATACTAAGAAGAATATGAAAGGAGAAGTCCACTTCCAGAACAACAATTTACAAATAATTTACTCACCCCCTTGTCATCCAAGATGTTTATGTCTTTCTGTCTTCAGTCGTAAAGAAATTATGGTTTTTGAGGAAAACATTTCAGGATTTTTCTTCATATAATGGACTTCAATTGTGCCCCTGATTTTGAACTTCCAAAATGTAGTTTAAATGCAGCTTCAAAGGCTCTAAACGATCCCAGACGAGGAAGAAGGGTCTTATCTAGCGAAACGATCAGTTCTCTAACACATCTACTGCTTACACAAACGTTGATCACACTACAAACAAGACAAAACTATAATGCTATAAGAAACAGAAAAGATTCATTCATTGTTTACCTGGGTCTTTAGTCTATGATTAGCTCACCTCACCTCTTATCTGACAAGTTTTCGGGTTTGAGTCGTTTGTTCATCACGTGACAGACCCATAAGATGAACGAACCACTCGAAAAAACCCGAAGACTCGACACAGGTGAACTAATTCCAGTACAGAACCTAATAGGATGTTGCACATGTGCGACTGAACGAATCACTCCCCGAGACGACTTGTTCTTCCGAGTCACATTAAAGATTTACTCAAAATGAAAGAATCGTTCAAGAACGACCCATCACTAATTCGTAGCATTGTGGACGCGCATCCCAGACCCTGTGCTACACAAGCTTTTGTGCTTAATAAAATTTTTATTTTTCAAAAAAAATGGCCGATTGTTTCACTAGATAAGACCCTTCTTCCTCGGCTGGGATCGTTTAGAGCCTTTGAAGCTGCATTTAAACTACATTTTGGAAGTTCAAACTCGGGACACCAATGATGTCCATTATATGGAGAAAAATCTTGAAATGTTTTCCTCAAAAGCCACAATTTCTTTACGACTGAAGACAGAAAGACACGAACATCTTGGATGACAAGGGGGTGAGTAAACCATTTGTAATTTGTTGTTCTGGAAGTGGACTTCTCCTTGAAGAAGAATACAAGGAAGAACACAAAGAATACAAAGGTGTATACAAAGAAGCAGTTTTATAGTAGTTTTAAACAACAATTCGCCAAAGTGGTAAAATAAACCTAATTTACGATTTTCTCAGAAGCAAGAAGTTGATGTTTTGCGTCTCAAGTGAATGTATTTTGTTTCTGAAGCAAAATGTTATTTAGGTAAGTTTATATTTTTTACTTTGAACTGCCACCATGCTTGAAACGTGCCTATAAATAAACCTGCCTAATGATTTCTAGTCATTATGAATTGTTTGAGCATTCCTGTACAAGCACGTCTGAATGATCCGGCAGTAAAGGAATTAAATCATGCCGTCCCTACAGCATCCTCAACTGACTCGAACCCAAAGAAAAGTGCCACTGTAGTTGCATAATGCTGTGTTTCTCTGCCCTCTGTGATTTCAGTGTTGTTCTAGCATGCGGGAACATCACATCCTTGATTACTGCCAGCCACGTTTCTACGGGGACTATCAATCTCCCTGGCAACAGCACTAATGTGAGTATGTTTCTGTGTTGCTCCTTGAACATTGCTTTAGCCGCACACCTCCTACAGCGGCAACACTCCCCTGGCGTCTCTGGCTTTTTCCTGTGCAACCCAAGAAAAACAATGCATTACAAATAAAGAGAATGCAAGTGATATAAATAATTCACTGCAAAAATAATGCTTTGTTTTGATTGCTTGAGGAGGCGCTTTAAAGCATAAAAAGTGCTGCTTTCACTTACAAATAAAGTTTCTTTACCAATACAAATGCAATACTCATTCTTAATACTGAAACATCCATTTCAAACAATTTGGCAACTAAAATAAATACATACTGCTCAAGTTGACTATCATTATGAGTAGCACCAGCTGAAAAATAACATTACCAGTGGTTGGAAAAATGGGCGATCACTTCTGTTCTGCTATAGTAGGGCTAAGCGATAAATGATATTTAACGATAAGCTGATTTTAATTTGATATGAATTACTGTAACAGCCTATCATACAGCAGAAATAAAGTCAGCCAATCAATGCATGTAGGATGCCAGAGAGCATGGAAGCCCATTTCCACCACTGAAATAAAAGGTTATTGTGACTTTTTATTTTGCATGATACAAACTTGCAATTCTGACTTTTTTTCTCAAAATTATAAGATTTAAACTCGCAATTGCGAGTTATAAAGTCAGAATTGCAAGACATAAACTCACAATTCTGACTTTTTTCTCAGAATTGCCTGATATAAACTAACAAATTGTGAGAAATAGTCAGAATTGTAGGATAAAAGCTTGCAAATGCGAGTTTATATCACACAATTCTGTTTGTTTCTCAGAACTGAGTTTATATCTTGCAATTCTGACCTTATAACTTCAAACTGCAAGTTTATATCAGACAATTCTGAGAAAAAAAGTCTGATTTGCGCGTTTCTATTTCGCAATTATGACTTTTTAACTCACAATTGGGAGTATACATCATGCAATTCTGACTTCATTTGAGTTTATATCTCAATTCTGAGAACAAAAGTCTGAATTGCGAGTTTGCATCAAGCAATTATGAGGGAAAAAAGTCATAATCGCAAGATCTAAACTCACAATTGCAAGAAAAAACATCTGAATTGTGAAATAAAAACACTGCACAAACCCAAACACACACTCTTTAAAAGGTTCTTCACAGCCATAGAAGAACCATTTTTGGTTCCACAAAGAACCAGTCAGTCAAAGGTTCTTTAAAGAGCCATCTCTTTCTTACCCTTTTATAATCTGAAGAACCTTCTTTCGCTACAAAGAACCTTTTGTGAAACAGAAAGGTTCTTCAGATGTTACAGGTTCTTTATGGAACCATTTAGACAAAAAAGGTTCTTCTATGGCATCGTGAAGCACCTTTATTTTTAAGAGTGCACGTGACGCTTGCTGTGTTTTCAGCGTCTTTTTCAATATATGAGGACATATTGACTTCATGCCCAAAGCTGCTCTGAGAGACACTTCACCAACTTTATTACATTTGAGAAAAACTATTGTGAAATACAAAATGAAACCAAAAACACTTCCTCAAAAATCTTTGCGACAAACCACCAAAATAAAGTATAGTTTAACTTGAAAAAATTCTGAGAGAAATATATTACTACTGGATACAAAAATTTACTTTTCAAAGTAGAAATAATAATAATAAATAAATAATTCAAAAAAATATATATATATACGAATATACGAAATATACGAATATACGAAAAAGTTTAGGATCAGTTCTATGTTTTTTTTTTTTTTTTAAAGAACTTTATGTCCATCAAGGCTGCATTTATTTGATCAAAGATACGGCAAAAAAAAAAACAACATAATATTGTGAAATATAATTACGATGTAAAATAATACTTTTCTATTTGAATATATATTAAAATCTAAATTATTTCTGTGATCAAAGCTGAATTTTCAGCATCATTACTCCAGTATTTAGTGTCAAATGATTCAGAAACCTTTCTAATATGCTGATTTATTATCAGTGCTGAAAACAGTTGTGCTGCTTAATATTTTTTTGTAACCTGTGATACTTTTTTTCAGAATTATTTGATGAATAAAAAGTTAAAAAGAACAGCATTTATTTAAAATAGAATAGAAAAAAAAATATTTTTTTTTCTCCTAAGAATACACTACCATTTGATTCAATCGCGACTTTGGAGCGGGTTTGTGAATCATATCGCAGATTGAATGATTCGCGATCCGCGATCCGAGTCCTGACCTGAAATTATGGTTCGTGAATCATTTAGCAAATTGAATGATTCGCGCTTCGATTCCTGATCTAAAATGGTGGTTTGAGAATCATTTAATAGATCGGAACATAGAAGCGCGGATCGCGAATCATTTGATGTAGATCGGAACTTTAGAGCGGGTTCGCGAATCATTTCGCGAATTGAATGATTCGCGATCGGCGCTCCGACTCCTGACCTGAAATTGTGGTCCGCGAATCATTTAGCCAATTGAATGATTCGCGATCCGCCCGAGTCCCGACCTGAAATTAAGGGCCGGGAATCATTTAATAATTGAATGATTCGGCCGATCTGATCTAAAATGGTGGTTTGAGAATCATTTAATCGATAGAAGCGCTGGATCGCGAATCATTTGATGTAGATCGGAACTTTAGAGCGGGTTCGCGAATCATTTCGCGAACTGAATGATTTGCGATCCGCGATCCGAGTCCTGACCTGAAATTATGGTTCGTGAATCATTTAGCAAATTGATTGATTCGCGATCCGCGCTTCGAGTCCTGATCTAAAATGGTGGTTTGCAAATCATTTAATAGATCGGAACATAGAAGCGCGGATCGCGAATCATTTGATGTAGATCGGAACTTTAGAGCGGGTTCGCGAATCATTGCGCGAATTGAATGATTCGCGATCGGAGCTCCGAGTCCTGATCTAAAATGGTGGTTTGCGAATCATTTAATAGATCGGAACTTAGAAGGGCGGATCGCGAATCATTTGATGTAGATTGGAACTTTAGAGCGGGTTTGCGAATCATTTCGCGAATTGAATGATTCGCGATCCGCGATCCGAGTCCTGATCTGAAATGGTGGTTCGCGAATCAGTATTTTATTTCAGTGATGATTACTCCAGTATTCAGTGTCACATGATCCGTCAGAAACCTTTCTAATATGCTGATTTATTATCAGTGCTGAAAACAGTTGTGCTGCTTAATATTTTTTGTAACCTGTGATACTTTTTTTTTTTTCATAATTATTTGATGAATATACAATACCATTCAAAAGTTTGTGGTCAGTCAATTTTTATTCTTCCTTTTTTTTTAAGTAATTAATACATTTATTCAGCAAGGATGTGTTAAATTGATAAAAAGTAATAGCAAATACTTATCTTGTTATAGTTTTATATTTTGAATAAATACTGTTCTTTTAAACTTTTTATTCACCAAAGAATCGTGAAAAATGTATCACAGGTTTGGCAGTTTGGCAACTGTTTCCAGCACTGATAATTCTAATAATAAATTAGCATATTAGAAAGATTTCTGAAAGATCATGTGACACTTAAGACTAAGTGTAAGAGTAATGATGCTGAAAATTCAGCTTTGCAACACAGAAATAAATTATATTTTAAAGTATATTAAAATAGAAAGCATCCTTTTATATTATAATAACATTTCACAATATTACATTTTTTTCTGTATTTTTGATCAAATAAATGCAGCCTTGATAAGCACAAGAGACTTCTTTAAAACCATTACAAGTCTTATTTGAACGGCAGTGTATATTTCCGCCACTCTGTTGTGCAGCATCTTATTTGACAGAAAAAACAATGCTTTGTTTTAAACAAACTGTTTTAAGTGTTATTTTTTCATTTGAAGATGGATTAAACTGTTATATTTTTAATTGCAGTTTTATTAATTCATTTAATTAAATTTGTATTACATCACAACACAGAATCCAGAAATAAAATGGAAAACAGAATTTATGGAAACATAAAATGGATTATTAAAACAGAAATTAAAAGGCTTGACTTTCTGTTGACTTTAATTATGAACAAATAAGTTGTGTTTATATTGCGATAAATATTGATATGATATGTTTTATTAATTAGTTTTTGATGATAAATTTTGAATGACCTCATAATAGCATAGAATCTGGACTTGTACATAAAACAAAGATAATTGGAGTATGTTTTACAATAAATACTATTTCAGTCTTTTTACTTTAAAATTTCACATGAGTTAAAATCCATGACACCATTTAATAAAAATCTATATTGATTGTGATAATATTTTTGGCCATATCGCCCAGCCCTACGATGTAGTTAGGATTCAAACACTCAAAATCAATTGATTTCCTTTTGGAAACTATCTCCCAACTGGGATTCAGCATAACAGCTGAAAACAAGGAACAGGATGAAATGTTCTGCATTGCTTTTCAAGCTAAAGTCTTTGTAGTCGATTAAGATTGTACTATGGTGTGTTCACGTGCCCCGAGAGCGGGTTTATAAGCCAGCTGAGAGGTGACGAGGGACGGTCTTAGCACAAAGAAGTAGTAATGTATGTAGATTCAGAGGTAGAGGCCATTCTTCATCGACGTGGTGTTCAGATGGGGCACACCTGCTCACATCAACCTAAATTATCGGCTTTGCTCTGTAGACTCGTGCTAATTACACCCTGGTGATACATCAATGTGGATTGATTTAGCTTTGCTCCATAGAGCACAAAAAGCCCTTTTAATCATTTCCCCATCTACCCCAAACGGAGGGCCGCCGTCTTCAACAAGGCCACAGGAATGAGGTACAGCGGTCCCAGAGTAATTACATGGAGGCTCCAGGACTGATTAGACGTGTCCCAACAGCACTCACCGTGTTTTCAGTCTCTAGCACTGCCGTCATGGTTAAGGGTTTGTTATGAAAAGCTTTCATGGTCACAGATTTGAAACTGACCTTTAAGAAGAGCGGCTTCAACGAGTGTCATTTTTCTTCCGGCTGCGATAGGAAATATTTGAAATTATATAAGCCTATAAGACACAACACAGTTTTGTTATTCAGATGGATTATAGATAGACACTCAGACACTTTATTGGACTGCTAATTCGTCTTCGGCATCTCAAACAAGTTTGACAACAGACAAAGCAAATAATTACAAAAGGAGAAAAAAAACAAAAATCAAACATCACATTGGATTCATGCTTCATTTTAAAAATAAAATGTAAAATATAAAACATTAAACTAAATATAATTAATCTCATTAACATGATTATCTAGTTTTGTTGTTGTTAATGAACTATCTGAAGTGTGAGCTATAAAGGCTCCGCCCTCTTCTGGAAAGGGGGCGGCGGCAGCAACTCATTAGCATTTAAAGGTACACACACGAAAACGGCGTGATTTCGCTCACGCCCAAAGAAAGGAAAATTTTTCACGCTATAATAAAAGATCTGTGGGGTATTTTGAGCTGAAACTTCACAGAGACATTCTGGGGACACCAGAGACTTATATTACATATAGTAAAAAGGGGCATAATAGGTCTCCTTTAAAACAAGGCTTGTAAAACGGCTTCCAATGCCAAAAGCTTCATTTTGGAATTTTCTCTTAGCAGATTCAATATTCATAAAAAAGAATCCTCAGGTTAAATTTAGAACATTGTGATTTCATGGACTGAGCTCACTACAGTGAGAAAGAGAAGGTTGCATCACTAACCTTTCTTTGATAAAGCTTTTATTGACCTACACATTACTGTAATGCAAAACCTATGTTTAATATCAATAATATTCTAATATTCAAATACTCATGCACAGTGAAAATGTTTAGAAATTGCTTGTAAATGTTACATATACAATACTAGTTAAAAGTTTTTTAATGTGTTTTTTTTAAAGAAGTCTGTTCTGCTCACCAAGCCTGCATTTATTTGATCCAAAGTACTGAAAAACAGTAAAATATTTTTACTATTTAAAATAATGGTTTTCTATTTGAATATATTTTAAAATGTAATTTATTCCTGTGATTTCAAAGCTGAATTTTTAGCATCATTACTCCAGTCACATGATCCTTCAGAAACCATTCTAATATTCTGATTTGCTGCTGTTGAAAACAGCTGAGTAGATTTTTTCAAGTTTCTTTCAGTAACAAAGTTCAGAAGAACAGCATTTATCTAAAATAGAAATCTTTTGTAACATCATCATATTAAAACGATTTCTGAAGGATCATGTGACACTGAAGACGGCAGTAATGATGCTGAATATTGAACTTTGATCACAGAATTAAATTACATTTTCCAGAGTTATTTAAATGGTAAAAATATTTCTAAATTTGACTATTTTTGCTGTATTTGGATCAAATAATTGCAGGCTTGGTGAGCAGAAGAGGATTCTGTAAAAAAAAAAAAAACATATAAAATTGTAGTTCAAAAACTTTTGACTGGTAGTGTACAGTATATATATATATATATATATATATCTGAGGTTGCGCTAGACTTCAACATTGTCAGGGACATAAAAATTCCGTCTTAATCTATTGTTACCCGTCATTTTAATTTTCATATTTGTAATTAGAATAACACATTTTATTGCTTTTATTTTTGTTCACATTTTTAATATTTAATCATGAACCTACACAACGAAAGCGCAGTGTTTGAAAAACAACAAAATACGCTAGGGCTGGGTTAAAAAAAAAAAAAAACGATTACTTGATTTTAATAGATTCTCATTTTACTGAACCAATATCGATTCTTAAATCACAATCGATCTTTTAATCTATGCTGTTTTTAGTTGATGTATGGACAGTACATAGTGCTTCTTCCTTCCAATAAATAGCAATAGGCTAGGCTTTGTGTTACTTTTGATATGAAACAAAGTTTCAGATTTCAAATTCTGTCAATTTCCTTAGGAAACTCAAGCAATAAATACCGTTTTGGCGTTCTTTAATGTGGCGTGATAGTCGTTGTAGCTTCTGTGTACTAGCCTGTGCATAATCAAACGCGTAGGAAAACATTTTTGACGGTTTCGTTTTTGTTCTGTATCCCGTGCTCTGCTGCCAGACTGGAGCGGAAGTAACAGTACTTACATAGAACCTATACAAAGTGGCCAGAAAGAAATGCTCATTTTAAAGAAAAATGTCAGATGGATTTAGAGGCTTTTGCATCTGAACTCTTCATATAAATATATATATATATATATATATATATATAGTACATAGTATGCCACTGTAGTAATGCAATACAGTACTCATACTACACCTATTCATACAACAGATCAAAGCCATGAAAGTTTTGCACAAATTCTGCAGTGCACTCCAGCCTCTCATTTATCATTAGTGGTGAAAGGTGCTCTCTTCAAAAAGAATTAACTCACAGAAGTTCTCTAGTGGCATTTCACTGAAGTCATCATCATTGCTTTCATGATTTACCTTTCCTTAATAATTACAGTGTTGGAGGCAGTAAAATCAGGCCTCATAACTTCATGTTCTGCATCATAAAACAAAGTTAATCTTGCCGCACAGGCCCATTATTGGGCATCAAAGCTTGCGGCGAGGCATTGCGGCTGATAATTGTATTTGTTGCATGGACTCGGTAAAGGCCGCCGAGCTGTAAGGTGCGAGAAACAGATGCCTGCTCCAGTGTGCCGAGATGCAGCGGAATTAGTTTTCTCCCCCGTGGCCATGATTTGTCAGCTTCTGTGTGGTTTTTAAATAAGGAGTGTGAAAGTGAAACATCTTAGTCTGGCGAGTGTGTGGTCATTGGAGTGCAGGGTGAAAAAATGTGTTGCTCAAACTCTTTAGGGACCTGTACGCTTTTTCAAGGGCTTCCCTGGAGTTTGTGTTGATTGCACGGCTCTCTACAGCACACAACAACAACATCTTTGTCTCCATACGTTTAACTTGTCACAATCATTTCTTTTATTTCTACTCAATTTTCTGCATCAGTAATTAAATTCACAGTGGTTGAAAAGGTGCAATAAACCTATTACTGCAGGTTGTTACCACTTCTCACCTGATAATTTGATGCAGCAGTTAAACATTTAGTGAGTTCAAATTATTTAACGTGCATTAAAGGAATAATTCACATACACATAATAAAAATGAAAAATCACTGGAAATGTACTCACCCTCAGGCCATCTAAGATGTAGATAAGTTTGTTTCTTCATTTAAACTGATTTGAGAAATGTAACATTGCATCACTTGCTCACCAATGGATCCTCTGCAGTGAATGGGTGCCGTCAGAATGAGAGTCAAACAGCTGATAAAAACACCAGTCCATCAATGATTATCTTGTGAAGCAAAAAGCTGTGTGTTTGTAAGAAACAACCCCAAAATTAAGATTATAAACCATGGCATCTAGCCAAAATATGAATACATAATTACACTTCCTCCAGTGAAAAAGTCCATCTTCTGTTGCACTTGGTGTGTGCATATTTCTCGATTCGGACAAGATGACATTTTGACCGAAGTGCTATTATAGACTGAGAACGTGTATTTTAACAAGAAGCAATGGATTAAAGTTAAAAATGTCTTAATTTTGGATTTTTATCAGCTGTTTGGACTCTCATTCTGACGGCACCCATTCACTGCAGATTCATTGGTAAGCAAACGATGCAATGCTATGTTTCTCCAAATCTGTTCCCATGAAAAAACAAACTCATCTACATCTTGGATGGCCTGAGGGTGAGTACATTTCCAGCAAATCTTCATTTTTGGCTGAACCATGCAAATGGTTAATGTTGCTGAAATTGCACTCCTTATTTGCAAACATTGAAAAACTGGTTGAAATTGTATTCCTGCTAACGCATTTCTTCCTGAATCCGTGGCCGGAGTGACTGCGGACAGCTGTGGTTTTCTGCAGGGACCTGATTAGGACCGAGTCTCTGCTCCCGTGGCATCATGGGACTGCTGTGAAAATGACTAGTGCAACATTATTTCTTAACTTTTCAGTTCATTTACAGTTACCCACTAAGAAAACAAGCCCATCTGAACCTTCAGACCTTCATTAAGGCCAGCTAATGGGATTTCTTCTTTAACACTGTTTCTTTGTTATTGTTGTATGTGCTGTATTTTAACAGTTGAACAAGACCAACAGACATTCAAATGATGCAACTCCAGATCAACATTTTCCTCATCTCTGTTTCTCAGTGTTGTGTTGGGAGGTTTAGTTATTGGGTCAGTACATAAAAGCACGATGACCTAAATACAACTGGACATTAATCCAGTTTGCAAAAATATTTAAACCACTAAACAAAGAAGAAAATAAACTTCTGTGTAATATATTATGATAGATGTCTATACATATTCATGAGATAATGTTTAATATATGTAATAAGAAAAATTATCTATATCTATCTATTCGTCCATCCAACATCCATCCATCTGTCAGTCATCTAACATTCATCTATCTATCCATCAATCCATAATCCATCTTATCTATCCATCCATCCAACATTTATCTATCTATCATCTATCAGTTCATTCATCTATCCATAATCAATCTTTTCTAACCATCCATCCATCCAACATTCAGCTATCATCTATATATCCATCCATCTGTCATCCACCTATCTTATCTATCCATCAATCCATCCTCCATCTCTTATCTAACCATCCACCCATCTATCTATCCACCCATCCATCTATCTATCCATCCATCTATCTATCTATCTAACAATTCATTCATCCATCTATCCATAATCCGTCTATTTTATCTAACCATCCATCCATCCATCCCATCCATCCATCCAACAATTCATCTACCACATCCATCCATCCATCCATCCATCCATCTCTTATCTCCATCCATCCATCCAACATTTCTCATCTATATATTCATCTCATCTATCCATCAATCCATCCTCCATCTATCTTATCTAACCATCCATCAATCGAACATTCATTCATCCATCCATCCATTATCTAACCATCCAAACATTTATCTATCATCTATATATCATCCATCCATCATCCATTCATCATCCATCTTATTTACTTATTAATCCATCCTCTGTCTATCTATCTATCTATCTATCTATCTATCTGTCTGTCTGTCTGTCTAACAATTTATTCATCCATCTATCCATAATCCGTCTATTTTATCTAACCATCCATCCATCAATCCATCCATCCATCCATCCATCCATCCATCTCTTATCTAACCATCCATCCATCCAACATTTATCCATCTATATATTCATCTTATCTATCCATCAATCCATCCTACATCTCTTATCTAACCATCCATCAATCATCCATCCATCCATCCATCCATCCATCTCATCTAACCACCTGTCTAACATCCATTCATCCATCCATCTGATTTATCCATCTATCTTACCTATCCATCCACCCATCCAGCCATCAAACATTTATCTATAATCTATATATACATCCATTTATCCATCTTATTCACTTATTAATCCATCCACCATCTGATTTATCCATCTATCTTACCTATCCATCCATCCATCCATCCATCTCATCTAATCATCCGTCTAACCATCCATGCATCTGATTTATCAATCTATCTTACCTATCCATCCACCCATCCATCCATCTCATCTAACCATCCGTCTATCCATCCATTCATCCATCTTAACTATCCATCAATCTACCATCCATCTTATCTATCCATCCATTCTGTACATCATCTATCTTATCTATCCATTAATCCATCCTACATCTATCTGATCTATCCATCCATCCATATATCTGTCTGTCCATTTATCTATCCATCTACCCATCCATCTATCTATCCATCCACCTATCTATCCATCCACCTATCTATCTATCTATCTATCTATCTATCTATCTATCTATCTATCTATCCATCCATCTATCTCTTCTCTTTTCTGGCTACTTTTCTACTCTTGTCACATAGCATTAACAGCAGGGCTGCTCTCCAATTATTAACCTTCATTTGGCCTGTTATTTCCTGCAAACGTCCCATCATGCCTTCCCGCAGAGAGCCAGGGAACCTCCTGTTGGGTGCAAGTGTGTGACCATCATCTGTCACACAATATTTTTAACAGCAAGCTCTGACCCATATCCTCTCTTTCTTCATATGTTACACGTTTCAATTTGATACTGCTTGATATCTCGACAGATTTTAGAAGTAATTCCTGTTTTTTTCAGTAGATGAATATCATTTGGCTTTGATATGTCACATCTCATAATAGTTGAGATGTCAGAATAACTGCGCCAGATGTAAATTGTGAGTTCGACTGGAAGTGACATCCATTAAACTGGACTGCAAATGTGGTCGGGAACAGATTCAAAAGCTGCTGTGGTGCAAACTAGATTTTTATATTTTCTAAGTAGTGTTTGCCAGTACAAATCTCACCACTACTACTGTGTCCATCACAATGCCTTCCTATAGTTCTGTGAAAATCGTGCCAATTCTTCCAAGCGTCACACATCATGTACATGCTTCAAGGTTCAGTTCTTATCACTAATGCATCTGTCCTTGAACTGACCCATCCGTTACTGCAGAAAAGTGCTAGCGTTTAGAGAAAGAAGTGACCTCTGCTTAGTGGCCAACCCTGGAGCTTTCTCTCCTGACTGCGTCGCAGCGTTAAGCCTGTCATTAATTCTTATTAACTGCCAACTGAAGGGCCCATTAGACATGCAAGGAATTATCATATTCCTGGAGCGTTTGCCTGCTTATCTCCAAAAATCAACGCTGGAAACACAGATAAATGGTCAACATGTTTCTCCATGCAAAGTGTCATATAACTCATTTGTGACTGTTACTACAGAGAAAGGAAACGTGAATTATAATAGCATCCGTGTTTCATGCTTCCCTGACGTTTTTTAAAGCAACTCACCAGATTCCAAGAAAGAAGCCTTTTTATTCCAACTTACATTTAGATAATAGCTGTTAAAAGCAATTACAGATGTCATGAGTCTTCATTAAAAAGCAATTTGTGTGAATTGCATCGTTAGCTGTACTTCGCAGGAACAAAGTGCTTGTTTCAGGACGCAGCAAAGCAGATGAACGTGCTGTCCAGCATGTCAGAGGAAAGTGAAAGATTTATCAGGATTGGGCAAATTTCACATTCAAGAGTTGAAGAGCTGAAGAAGCTGAATTGGAAATAAATTTGAATGACACAAATTAGCTCTGAATTGAGTCAGAGAACTATCATTAGTCATTAGGCAACAAAATAATCACATTGTTAATTTCGACTAATTTCATCAATTAAACTGGACAGCAAACTGATTAAAAAGTTGTGTGTGAACAGAATTGCAAACTAGATTTTTATATTTTCTGAGTGGTGTTTCCAATGGTACCAAAGCTCACCATTACTACAGTATGATTTGTGTTGTGCATCAATCAATAGCATGAGTTTGTGCACCAGTGGAAGATGGGGGAGAGTTTGGGAAGATAATTTCTAAATGCACATAAAAACATTTACTGCCATTAAATTTTCATGCATTTTACACTTAAAAAATGGTGTAGGATTTACAGTTTTCACTAGTAAATTGTAAGTAAATATCAAGATGCAATTACTGAATTGCATCAGAATCAGGAATCTGTTGTGTTTCTTAAGGTGCTCCTGGTACATTAATGGATTCATACATACATATCTGTATTTTTAGGCAACAAAATGATTAAATGGTTCTTTCTTTCTTCTTTTCTTTTTTTCCTTCTTTCTTTTATTTCTTTCTTCCTTCCTTCCTTTCTTTTTTCCTTCTTTCTTTCATTTCTTTCTTCCTTCCTTTCTTTTTTCCTTCTTTCTTTCATTTCTTTCTTCCTTTCTTTCTCTTTCTTTCTTTTTCATTTTTCTTCCTTCCTTCCTTCCTTCCTTCCTTTCTTTCTTTCTTTCTTTTCTTTCTTTCTTATTTTTCTTTCTTCCTTTCTTATTTTTTTCTGTTTCTTTCTTTCTTATTTTCTTTCTTTCTTTCTTTCTTTCTTTCTTTCTTTTTCTCTCTTTTCTTCTTTTTCCTTCGTTTTCATTTCTTTCTTCCTTTCTTTCTTTCTTATTTTTCTTTCTTCCTTTCTTATTTTTTCTGTTTATTTCTTAATTCTTTCTTTCTTCTTTTTTCTTTTTTTCTTATTTTTTTCTTTCTTTTTTCTGTTTCTTTTTTCTTTTTTTCTTTCTTTGTCCTCATTTCTTCTCTTTCTTTCTTTCTTTCTTTCTTTCTTTCTTTCTTATTTTTCTTTCTTCCTTTCTTATTTTTCTGTTTCTTTCTTTCTTTCTTTCTTCTTTTTCTTTCTTTTTTTTCTTCCTTTCTTCCTTCCTTTCTTCTTTTTCCTTCTTTCATTTCTTTCTTCCTTCCTTTCTTTCTTTCTTTCTTTCTTTCTTTCTTTCTTTCTTTCTTATTTTTCTTTCTTCCTTTCTTATTCTTTCTGTTTCTTTCTTATTTTTTTTCTTTCATTTTTTTCTTCTTTTTCTTTCTTTCTTCCTTTCTTTCTTTCTTTCTTTCTTTCTTTGTCTTTCTTCCCTTCTTTTTCTTCCTTTCTTCTTTCTTTCTTTCTTTCTTTCTTTCTTTCTTTCTTTCTTCAATTCAATTCAATTCAATTCAAATTTATTTGTATAGCGCTTTTCACGATACATATCGTTGCAAAGCAGCTTTACACCAAATTGACATTTTTACAATATATGTAGTAGTAGCTTGATGTACATATGGTAGAGATGTGTGGTAAAGATCAAGTAATGATGTAATCAAACAGACAAAGAACACTATAAATTAGTAGCAGAATTCGGTAGTGCTGTATGTTTTCAGGGTTGGCATCATCTGAAGTCCTCTGAGGGGTTGGCATCATCTTTTCTTAAGTGTTCTGGATCCAGACTGGAGCTTGTGAATTCCTAGTTACCATGGGATGTCAATCCCATGGCAGGAACAGAGAACAAATAGGAACATAATTAGCGTAGCTGCTGTTCAAACTAAGAAAAGAAAGATTTGTTAACCAGAGCTTAAAGATTGATAATGAACATTTGATCAGATATAGCTGCAGAAAAAGTTTATGAGATGCATTATTTGAATGCTTGGCTAAAAAGATGTGTCTTTAATCTAGATTTAAACAGAGAGAGTGTGTCTGATCTCCAAACGTTATCAGGAAGGCTGTTCCAGAGTTTGGGTGCCAAATGTGAAAAAGCTCTACCTCCTTTAGTGGACTTTGCTATCCTAGGTACTACCAACAGTCCAGAGTTTTGTGACCTTAGGGAGCGTGATGGATTGTAGCGTGGTAGAAGACTAGTTAGGTACGCAGGAGCTAAACCGTTAAGTGCCTTATAGGTAAGAAGTGCTATTTTGTAGCTGATGCGGAACCTAATAGGTAGCCAGTGCAGAGACTTTAAAATTGGGGTAATATGATCATATTTTCTTGACCTGGTAAGGACTCTAGCAGCTGCATTTTGGACTATCTGTAGCTTGTTTATTGAAGATGCAGGACAACCACCTAATAGTGCATTACAATAGTCCAGTCTAGAGCTCATGAATGCATGAACTAGCTTTTCTGCATCAGAAACAGGTAACATGTTTCGCAGCTTGGCAATGTTTCTAAGATGGAAGAATGCTGTTTTGTAACATGAGAAATATGATTTTCAAAAGACAAGTTGCTGTCTAATATAACACCCAGGCTTTTGACTGTAGTGGAAGTAACAGTACATCCGTCTAGTTGTAAATTGTAAGTCAAAAGATTCTGTGTATTGTTTTTAGGTCCAATAAGTAATATCTCTGTCTTATTTGAATTTAATAGCAGAAAATTGTTGGTCATCCAATCTTTTACATTTTTAACGCACTCTGTTAACTTTGATAATTCAGAAGTTTCATCTGGTCTTGTTGAGATATATAGTTGAGTATCATCAGCATAACAATGGAAACTAATCCCGTGTTTTCTAATAATATTACCAAGGGGCAGCATGTATATTGAAAATAGTAGAGGACCTAGAACAGATCCTTGTGGCACTCCATACTTTACTGGTGATAACTGAGATGACTCCCCATTCAAATAAACAAAGTGGTAGCGATCAGACAGGTAGGATCTAAACCATTTTAAAGCCTGCCCTTGGATACCTGCATTATTTTGTAGTCGATCTATTAGTATGTCATGATCTATAGTGTCGAACGCAGCACTAAGATCAAGTAAAACTAGCAATGAGATGCAGCCTTGGTCTGACGCAAGAAGCAAGTCATTAGTGATTTTAACAAGTGCAGTTTCTGTGCTGTGATGGGGCCTAAAGCCTGACTGAAATTCTCCATAGATATAATTTTTTTGCAAGAATGAGCACAGTTGAACAGATATAACTTTCTCTAAAATTTTAGACATAAATGGAAGATTAGAAATGGGTCTATAATTTGCCAGTTCACTAGGGTCTAGTTGTGGTTTCTTAATAAGAGGCTTAATAACCGCCAGCTTGAATGGTTTAGGGCCGTGACCTAAAGATAACGATGAGTTGATAATATTGAGAAGCGGTTCTTCTGCCACAGGTAACAATTCTTTTAGTAATTTAGTGGGTACGGGATCTAATAGGCATGTTGTTGGTTTAGACACAGTGATGAGGTTATTTAACTCTTCCTGTCCTATAGCGGTAAAGTACTGCAGTTTTTCTTTGGGTGCGGCGAAAGAAGTTGACATATTAGATGCAGTATAATCTACATTGGTTATTGTATTTCTGATGTTATCTATTTTATCAGTGAAGAAATTCATAAAGTCATTACTATTAAACTGTAAAGGAATATTTAGATCAGGTGGCGTCTGGTTATTTGTTAATCTAGCCACTGTGCTAAATAAAAACCTAGGATTGTTTTGGTTATTTTCTATGAGTTCGCGGAGATGCTCAGCCCTAGCAGCTTTTAAAGCCTGTCTATATCTGGACATACAGTTTTTCCATGCAATTCTAAAAACTTCCAAGTTAGTTTTTCTCCATTTGCGCTCAAGATTGCGAGTTTCTTTTTTGAGGGAATGGGTATTACTGTTGTACCATGGTGCAATACGTTTTTCTCTAACTTTTTTCAATTTGATGGGGCAACAGCTTCTAACGTATCGGAGAAGATGGTGCCCATATTGCTAGTCATTTTGTCTAGATCCTGTGTATTAAGGGGTACACAGAGCAGTTGAGATAAATCAGGCAGGTTATTTGTAAATCTATCTTTGGTGGCTGGAACAATAGTTCTGCCAAGACGGAAAGAACTAGAGTTCTGGAGCCATACAGTTAATATCAGTGATACGCAGCATGCACGATACAAGGAAATGGTCAGAAACATCATCACTTTGAGGTATGATATCTATATCAGTAAGATCAATTCCATGCGATATAATTAAATCTAGCGTATGATTAAAACGATGAGTGGGCCCAGTGACATTTTGCTTGACTCCAAAAGAGTTCATTAGGTCAGTAAATGCAAGTCCTAACGCATCATTTGTATTATCAACGTGAATGTTAAAATCGCCAACAATTAGCACTTTATCAAAATTAACCAATAGTTCTGAAAGGAATTCTGCAAATTCTTTTAGGAAATCTGTATATGGTCCTGGCGGTCTATACACAGTAGCTAAAACAAGAGATAGGAGAGATTTCTTTTGCATATCTGGCAGAGTAACATTAAGCAAAAGTATTTCAAATGAAGTAAACCTGTATCCTGTTTTCTGAGTAACACTGAAAATATCACTATATATTGTTGCAACACCACCACCACGACCCCTCTGACGGGGCTCATGCTTATAGTAGTAGTTTGGTGGAGTAGACCCATTTAGACCAATATAATCATTAGGTTTTAGCCAGGTTTCAGTTAAGCAGAGTACATCAAAACTATTATCTGTGATCATTTCATTCACAATGAAATTCATTCATTTCTTCCTTCCTTCCTTATTTTTCTTTCTTTCTTCTTTTTCTTTCTTTATTTCTTTCCTCCTTTCTTATTTTTCTTTCTTTCTTCCTTTCTTATTTTTCTTTCTTTCTTTCTTTCTTTCTTTCTTTCTCTTTCTTTCTTCCTTTTCTTTCTTTCTTTCTTTCTTATTTTTCTTTCTTT
>VONZ01003355.1:0-23246 GCA_012976165.1 Labeo catla
ACACACACACATTTTATTAAATGAAAAAAAATGTTTTGTAGCACAGTTGTTCTTTCACGCTTATTATATTATAACAACTAAATGTTTAAATCCCAATTTAAATAAAATCTACAATATAAAATGTTACATTTATATACAATATATAATTTATAAATAATTTTTCTTTTTTTACCTTATATATTTTATATAAAATGCATATAATTTTATATTTATATACAACATTTAGATACTTATTTAAATTGTCTTCAAATAAGTAAATAAATAAATAAATAAAATAATAAAAAAAACACATTTTGCCTAAAGAAAAAAATAAAGCACAATTAAAAACCTTCATATATATTGAAAAGTATGTAAATAAAATATATAAATTAGTTTTTTTATACACACACACACGTTTAAATGCTAATTTAAATAATATCTCTAATATAAAATGTTACATTTATATACAATATATAATTTATATATAATATATCATTTTTTAAATTTTATATTTATATAATACATTTTAGATACTATTTTAAATTGTCTTCAAATAAGTAAGTAAATAAATTGAATTAAATTGTGACTAACTGGAAAATAAAGTACATACAAAAACCTTCATATATATTGAAAAGTATGTAAATAAAAAATATAAATATACTTTATTAAATGAAAAAAAAAAACTGTAGCATAGTTTTTCTTGCATATTTATTATATTATAATTTGTATTATACATTATTTACATCATATATCCCTTACGTCATTTAATTTATTTTTATTTTATTTATTTTAGACTACTATTCAACTATATCAGTATGTTTTTTAATAAATTAAGACTTTTATTTAGCAAGGATGCATTAAATAAAAACAAAAATGGAAGTATAGACATCTTACAAAAGATTTCTATTTTAAATAAATGTTCTTTTGATCTTTCACAAAAGATTGTGCAGTACAACTGTTTTCAACATTGCTAATGATCATAAATGTTTGTTGAGCAGCAAATCAGCATATTAGAATGATTTCTGAAGGGTCATGTGACACTGAAGACTGGAGTAATGATGCTGAAAATTCAGCTGCGCATCACAGAAATAAATTACATTTTACAATATAGTCACACAGACAATAGCTATTTTGAATAACAATAATATGTCAATATTTTACTGTGTTTTTGATCAAATAAACACCGCCTTGGTGAGCAGGAGAGACTTTCAAAAACATCCATGCAATCAGAATTTCAACTTCCTACTTGCACAATAAAATTCCTGATATCAGTCACTATTATTAAATCGGTTCACCTCTCATGACCGTATGTCATCCATCATTACACCCGCACTAATATCACGACTCACACTCCATTATAAAACAATGCAGAGAGAATTCCCTGCTTCCGGCTTCCTGTTTTCCCAAATGGGGATTTCCATGCATTGATTGTGGTTTATTCTCATCCTGATCCAAAGCAGAGCTCACACAGAGCGATCGCGGGTCACGGCTGCGGTCACGGGTCCGATCCTCCTCACGCTATTATCATGTCATGAGCTGCGGTCGGACGACACGGATCCGGACGGGGAAAAACAAACAAACATCCTCTGAAACATTAACAAATCAACTCATGCTCCCAGAAAAGATCTTGCTGCTGTTTCAAACTCTACTCAGATCCCAAAGTCTGTGATCAAATGTCTGAGATCTCAATATGAATCAAATGAACTGAGGTGCTGCACATTCATTTACTGTATGACGTCTGAAAACACGAGCCAGACTGAAGCATACGTCTCATTCAGACACTTCTGTGCTCTACTATACTCAACAGAGTCATATACAACACTCCCATTGCAGTAAATCAAAGCAAGAATTAAGCACAAATAAAATTCAGCATTACATAAGTATTAGAAAATCTATGCTAAATTAAATTAGAAGCTCTATGAATTTAATATGCATGAATTACTTTATTTAAATAAAAAAGTAAAAAAAAATATATGATATATATATATTTTTTTACATATATATATATACATAATGAAATCGTCTTGATGAGATTGCATAATTTAAATAAATAAATAAATAAATAATAAAATAAAATAATAACAAAAACCTATGAAGAAGAATTATTCATTCTAAGAAAAATTATAATTAATAAAAATTTATGTCACAGTGACATGACAAAATATACATAAAACGTAATTGTTTTGCTTAATTTTCATTATAATTATCACACTCAAGCCCATAAAAACAGAAAAAAACATTTTATATAAATATGATGATATTATTTATTTAATTTACATAGCAAGTTAACATTGATGTTTTAATTATAAAAAACATCATTATAAAATAATGGACTTTTCAAAAAAAAAAAAAAATATTGATAATTGTTAAAAAAAAAGTAATTAATTTAATACTAAAATAACACAGCAAATTAATTAATTAATCTTTTTTTTTTTATATATATATTATTTTCATGACAATTAACACACTGAAAGTCCTAAAATTCTAAAATAAATAAATAAATATAATTTATTATTCATTGTAAAAAAAAATCAAATTGAAATTATCAAAATCTCAATGCAAAAAAAAAACAAAAACAAAAAAAAAACAAAACAAACTAATTTTGTAGTAGAAGTATAAGTAAAATATAATTTCTTAATTTTTACTCTCTCTCTCTCTCTCACACACACACACACACATTGAGAAACACACTTCAGAGGCTGTCTTACTGGTTGATCTGAGCTGATCTGACAGTATTTAAGCTGATTTAACATGCAAGAACTTTAAATATTAACTGGCTTTGGCGAGTAAATAATACAGAGCTGCTGGTCATTTCACCTTTTTACCCTCATTTTCACCTTTTTGTTTTTTTACTCTCTCACACACACACAGTATATATATTTCAGATGCACCTAGTTTGTGATAATTTCATATAAAATCTGACGTGCGTATGACTGCAGGACGCAGAGAGGCGTCAGAGCGAGCGAGCGAACCCACCGCAGGAGCATCAGCATCTGAGAAAGCAGAAGTGAGACGCGTCTGTCGCTCTCCATCGGCGTGAGGCTGAGAGGAGCTGAAACTAATGTTCCCGCATGTTTACCTCAACAAATTATTTAAAGCAGCACCGGCTCTCAGCGCCAAATGACACTAAAACACCCAAACGAGCTGCCGTTCACAGTCTGTGTCAAAGCTTCAGATTCACACCGACAGCGACCGACAGCGACCGACCGGCCCGTGATCGCAGGAGCGCTCACAAAACACACTCGCTTTAGTCTCACACTGCTTTCACATTTGGTCCGACTGCTTGATCTGAATCAACCACCGATTACAGCCGCACCTCATAACCACTCAATCTAAATGACAGATAGATAGATTATAAAATAAAATAAAATACAATTTTTCCAGTAGGGTATGCAAAAACAAAAAAAATTAAAACATAAATAAATAAATAAATAAATAAATAATATTTACTCCAATGAGAATGCTGGTTAAGACAAAAAATTCTGGCTTATGTTTCATGAAAATAAAAGAAAAAGAAAAGAGAAGAAAAGAAAAGAGAAGAAAAGAAAAGAAAAGAAAAGAAAAGAAAAGAAAAGAAAAGAAAAGAAAAGAAAAAACATTTTCAATGGAGTATAAAAGAAAGAAACAAAGAAAGAAAGAAAGAAACAAACAAACAAACAAACAAAAAGAAAGAAACAAACCAACAAACAAAGAAACAGAAAGAAACAAAAAGTAAGAAAGAAAAAAAAGAAAGAAAGACAGAAAGACTAAAAAAATAAATAAATAATATTTTCTCCGACAAGAATGCTGTTTAAGACAAAAAATTCTGGCTTATGTGAAAATAAAATAAAATAAAAACATTTTCAGTGGCGTATAAAAGAAACAAACAAACAGACAAACAAAACAAAAACAAACAAACAAACAAAGAAACAAAAAGAAACAAACAAACAAAAAGAAACAAAAAGAAAGAAAGAAACAAAAAAGAAAGACAGAGAAAAAAGAACAAAATTTTCCAGTAGTTTATACGAAAAAATAAATAAAATAAAATAAAATAAAATTAAATTAAATTAAATTAAATAAAATTAAATAAAATTAAATTAAATTAAATAATATTTTCTCCAACAAGAATGCTGGTTAAGACAAAAAATTCTGGCTTATGTGAAAATAAAATAAAATAAAATAAACATTTTCAAAGTAGTATAAAAGAAAAAAGAAAGAAAGAAAGAAAGAAAGAAAAAGAAATTTCCAGTAGGGTATACAAAAATAAATAAATAAATCATATTTTCTCCGACAAGAATGCTGTTTAAGACAAAAAATTCTGGCTTATGTGAAAATAAAATAAAATAAAAACATTTTCAGTGGAGTATGAAAGAAAGAAAGAAAGAAAGAAAGAAAGAAAGAAAAAGAAAGAAAGAAATAATTTTTTTCCAGAAGGGCAAGTAAAAAATAATAATAATAATATTTTCTCTGACAAGAAGGCTGGTTAAGACAAAAAAAAAATCTAGCTTATGTGAAAATAAAATAATATGAAAAATAAATGTAATATATTCTCTGGTATGAAAAATACTATAAGTAAGAAGACAAGAGGGCGTTGTCAGTTTTTAAACACACCTGCTTAAACTTAATCAGATTCAATATAGAAACACAGAGGCTGGTTAGAAAAACACTCAGACTAACGTTTGTCCCATTACACGCAAGAGATGCAGCACCACTATCTGTACAGCAAACCAAACCCCAAACACTCGATGTGCGCCAGAGTTCACAAAAACATCTTTCACAGCAGCCAAACGACACAAACTCTGGCGTGAAGAGACTCGGGTCCTCAGAGAACAATGGAGAAACGGCTCCGGTTTGATGTCAGAAAGCGCCGGCGCGATTCCCTCCGGCAGAACCGCGAGGTCTTTTCGGATTTCACCCCGATACGCAGCGCCACGGAGACGCGGTGGCAGCATCGCCGCGGCGATGGCTCTGGGACTGACACCTCGCTGTCACCCTATTCTTGGTTTAGAGGAGTCAGAGTGAGAAAGCGCTAACAAGTTAGCAATCAGCGTGGGTGACAGCACACTCGTTCACCACGGGATACACACACACACACACACACACACACCATCTCATTCACTGCGCTAAAACACACACACATACAAAAAGTGGTGATAGATCCAGACTTTCACAATGGAAGCGAACACACACACACACACACACACACACGTGTCTCTCTTTCTCTCGGCTCAGAGCAGATCGTATCAGATGTCTCAGAGTAACTCCATTAGAAAGCGATTACAGCTTAATGTCTGTCTAAACGCATTATCAACCTTCAGCCAACCTCTGAATATTTCAACATAATACCGATTTAATTCTGAAAATATAATGGACTCGCTGAGTGGATGCATGTCTGCTTACGCTCTCATTTATTCATTTATCAGCCTGCTTTAGTAAGATCTGCTCTCTCAGAGACACACAGTCTACAAATCACAGATTCATTTGGTGCCTTTTAATCCAGTCTAAATCATAACTCCGGGTTATGTGGATAAAAAATAAAATAAAATAAAATAAAATAACATTTTCCAGTAGGGTATGAAAGAAAGAAAGAAAGAAAGAAAGAAAGAAAGAAAGAAAAAGAAAGTATAATGTGTGAGTAATGTGAAAAATTTAAATCCTCTAGTGTTTTAAAAAAAAAAACACACTAAAATTTGGTGTTTTTTAATCCAGTCTAAATCATAATTCTGGCTTATGTGTAAAATAAAATAAAATAAAATAAAATAAAACAATAAAAATTTCCAGTAGGGTATGAAATAAAGAAAGAAAGAAAGAAAGAAAGAATAATGTGTGAGTAATGTGAAAAACGTAAATCCTCTAGTAAAAATAAAATAAAATAAAATAAAATAACATAAAATAAAAATTTCCAGTGGGGTATGGAAGGAAGAAAGAATAATGTGTGAGTAATGTGAAAAATGTATCCTCTAGTGTTTTTGAAAAAAAAAAATCATAACTCTGGGTTGAAAAAAAAATGTGGAAATGTGGAAAAAAAAATATTGATATAAAAAAATAAAATAAAATAAATTTAAAAAATAAATAAATAAATAAAGTAATGTGTCAGTAATGTGAAAAATGTATCCTTTAATGTTTTAGGGAAAAAAACACACTAAAATTTCATCAAAAAAATAAAAAATGCATTCTTTTTTTTCCCCCTTACAGAACCTCATTAAAATTCATGCTAATAATTGACATTTCTCACATTTTATGTTGACAAATTTCACGAATCAATTCAATTCCAAAGCTTCTGATTAGTTTCGATTCTAATTTTGATTCGACTCAATATTGATTTATTAATCAGGTACATGAGTCTAAATAATTCTGGGTTAAGTGGGAAAAAAGAATACAAAATAATAATAATAATAAAATAAAATTAAATTAAATTAAATTAAAATTTCCAGCAGGGTATGAAAGAAAAAGAAAATGTGTTTAAAAAAAACACTAAAATTTGATGTTCTTTAATCCAGTCTAAATCAAAAATGCATCATTTTTTCCCCTTACACAACAGTAAAATTCATGCTAATAACTTTTCTCACATTTTGTATTGACAAATTTCACTAACCATTTCAATTGAATCTTGGGTTTTAAAAATTAATATTATCAGCCCAGCCCTACTAGACAGGCAGCTCACTATGTTTTGGAACTGAGCCCGCCAATTTCACACACACACACACACACACACACGCACACACACACTGGTCGGACTCTTCAGCGTGATTGTTGATGTTCTCTGCTGAGTGAATGTGATTCCTGTTCAGCTGAATGAAGTGAAGAGCGTTTGGTGAGCGTTTGCGTGTGAGGTTTTGTACTTTTAAGTGCTTATTTTTCCGACAGGCGACACAAATACACTCAACAAGGCAAAACTGAACACATAACACACTTGTTGTGAACTACAGCATGAAAGAAGCATTTTAAAACAACTTTAAAAACAAAGGAAACAACATCATGATCTCAATGAAGCCTCCTGATTTTTCCACTGGAAAAAAGTCTGCAATCAAAATTCTCAGTATAAACTACAAACAATACACTGTACTCAAACAAACAAATAACTTAAAGACATAGTCCACATAAATTTACTACTTTCTTTCTTTTACAAAATGATTTGTTGAAGAACCCTGGGGTTCCAAACAACACTGGACCCTGTGTTGTTTTGCAGAAGAAAGATGGTTTGGAACAAGATAAAGTGGGTAAATAATGACATAACGATCATTTTTGAGTGAATTATTTCTTTTATATTTAGTAGAAACATCTGCAACAAACTTCAATCTCCTAAACAACTTCATGGAACAACAACATCTGAAAATCTATGTTTTCTTCTGGAAAAGATCTGCTTACGTTTGTCACTAAATGTCAACGGAAATTGAATTGAGAGTTTCTTTTCTCACTGCACGAACATGAAAGACGATAAAAAGTCCTGTAATCCAATATCTGCTGATTCAATCAAACACTTCATCAGCGTGAACTGAGCTAAACTTCAGCTATAGATGAGATGCTATAGAGGTTTCCTGAGGGGCGGGACATCACTAGCTGCTCTTCGCTGCGATTGGTCACTCAAAATTCACTACTGGCCAATCACAGCTCACCAAACACTCAACGAAAGGAAACATTCATTATAAACTCCCATAATATATACAGTGATGTTACACTTGACATCAAATGTGACCGTGGACCACAAAACCAGTCGTAAGGGTCAATTTTTTGAAAGATTTATAAATCTAAAAGCTTAATAAATGATGTATGGTTTGTTAGCATATGACAATATTTGGTTGAGATACAACTATTTTAAAATTTGAAATCTGAGGGTGCAAAAAAAATCTAAATACTGAGAAAATGTCCTTTAAAATTGTCCAAATTAAGTTCTTAGCAATGCATATTCATGGAACATGATCTTTACTAATATCCTTATGATTTTTGGCATAAAAGAAACATTGATGTATTTTTGGCTATTGCTACAAATAAACCCGTGCTATTTACGACTGGTTTTGTGGTCAAGGGTCACAAATGATTGTGCTTTATGCATATTTAAATAAAAACATACATAACTAAATAAAAATAACTGTCCAGATGCTTTTTTTTTTTTACCAATTAGGACTGTTTTAGAAACTACAAATCTCAAGAGCAATGACAATCAACAAATGTAAAAAGATCAGCTCGCAACATCACGACACAACAAATAAAATAGTACAAAACAACAAAAAAAAAATAAATCCTCTAGTTAAAAAAAAAAAAAAAATAATTGTTTTTGAATCCAGCCTAAATTATAATTATGGGTTATGTGCAAAAAAAATAAATAAATAAATAAATAAATAAATAAAATAAAATAAAATTTCCAGTAGGGTATGAAAAAAAGAAAGAAAGAATAATGTGTGATTAATGTAAACCCTCTATTTTTTTTTTATTTTTTTATTTTTTATTTTTTTATAATTGGGTTTTTTTTTAATCCAGTCTAAATCATAACTCTGGGTTGAAAAAGAAATGTGGAAAAAAAAATTATATATATATATATATATATATATATATATATATAATAATAAAATAAAATAACAATTTCCAGTAGGGTATGAAAAAAAGAAAGAAAGAACAATGTGTGATTAATGTGAAAAATGTAAATCCTCTAGTGTTTTATTTGGGGGTTTTTAATCCAGTCTAAATCATAACTCTGGGTTGAAAAAAATGTGGAAATGTGGAAAAAAAATGCTATATATAAAAACATAATAAAATAAAATAAAATAAAACGATCAGCTCTCAACGCCACGACACAACAAATAAAATAGTACAAAACAACAAAGTTAAGAAATTCAGGAAACAGCGACAACAACCCTATAAAAGAAACTACTCATTTTTTTCATGCTACAATGCATGCTGGGAACTATTTCAGCAATATTGTTCAATTTGAAATCATCTGTTGCAGACAAACTCTGTTGGGAATCTAGCGTTTTTATGTAGTTTAAAGTCAAAAGGTTTCATATACTCAACAGTATTTTGATACAAATTCACAGAAGCTCATCGAATTACTCATATGTGACCCTGGACCACAAAACCAGTCATAAGGGTCAACTGAAATTGAGATTTAAACATCATCAGCTTTCCATTGATGTATGGTTTGTTGCCGAGATACAACTATTTGAAAATCTGGAATCTAAGGGTTCAAAAAAATCAAAATATTGGGAAAATCGCCTTTAAAGTTGTGCAAATGAAGTTCTTAGCAATGCATATTACTAATCAAAAACTAAGTTTTGATATATTTATGGTAGGAAATGTACAAAATATCTTCATGAAACATGATCTTTACTTAATATCCTAATGATTTTTGGCATAAAAGAAAAATTGATAATTTTGTAATCAATAACAAATATACCCGTGGTCCATGGTGACATATGTAAACATGGACAGGTTCAATGGACATGGACAAAACCACACAACGCCAAGGAAAACGCGCCTGATGTATTTCACACAATCCAACTTCTGATCATTAATGCTCTGAAATGTCCATCTGATGGTGACCAGACTAGGTACAGACTATTTTCGAGCGTCTCCGTCGTCCACCTGTGAGAAAAGAGACGGTTTTTCCGAGACTCGTTCAGCTCGGAGGGCCAGCGAGTCGATCCGTAACGCGAGTTCTGTTCACACTTCAGAAGAAGACATATGCTGAAACATTAATGTCCTTCCCGACGCAGCCAAGAGCGCCCATATCACCATTATCCAAACAGCAGAGCGACGCCAGGCGTTACGGCACCCCAACACACCTCCGTCACACCCGGCCGACCCGTCCCACACACACACATATGGAGAGAAAGAGTCTGACCACGTGTGTGAGAGACGCCAGGCTTTTAATAGCCCGTAAACAAGACGCAAGTGACAAATAACAATATCGAGCGCGCGTGTGCGCATATGTGTGTGTGTGACATGTGTGGGCGAGTCGTTTTTGCTTAACGCTTTTATATGTGGGGAAAATCTAGCGGAGAGATGAGAAAAGAATCGAGGATCATATGAAAACGGAGAGGCTTTGGCCATCATCCAGAACCGGCCTCGAAACCTTCTTAATGTCTCACAAACTTGGGACTCGATGAGATCTTAATTTCACCCAGAGACGAACAATAGCAATCGTAAAATAAAATTAAACGGAACAATCTATAATCATAAATATACGTGCGTCAGGAAATAAAAACCACTTTTTTCCCCATAGAGAAACAGATTTGGAATAATAATATATGCATCTTGCTTCATCTCTGAAGAACTACACTACCCATAATCCTGACGAGAGATCCACCAATCAGAGAAGACGCAGTTACCGTGGAAACTTTTAAAACAAATGAGCTCCGCCCACTGTGAATGACGATACCTGAGTCTTTTTAGACTCTCAAACTACTTATATTTTCATACAGAATATAGTTAATAGTTTTAATTTGATTTGATCATCCACATTGATCCTCATAACAGATGTTTATGATTTTCAGAAAATTTTCAAATCAAGATTCATTATGTTGTGATCCATCACAGAGATGGTTTGACTTGTGACTCTTTACTGAAGAATGTCTGAAATCTGGAGAAAATGAGTGGAGTAAATACTTCCAGAGCCAAGTTAAAAACACAACATGTTTGGCCTGTTAACATGAACGTTTATATAGTTTTCAATGTCTATGAAGGTTTTTAAATGAACATAATTGACAAAATCATGCTTTTGTATTTAGTCAGTTTTTTTATCTTTTTAAATTATGTATTTATTTATTTTTAAATAAATATAAATGTCTACAATTAAATGTAAAATTGTAATTTAAATATAAAAATAAATTGCCAAAATCATGCTTTTCTCTTTAGTCATTTTTTCTTATTGTTTTATTTATTTTTCATAAAATAAAATATAAAATAAAATAAAATAAATTTAAATATAAAAAATACCTGAAAAAAATCATGCTTTTCTCTTTAGTCATTTTTTTTCTTATTTATTATAAAATAAATATAAATGTACATTAAATATAAAATTTGTATTTAAATATTAAAATAAATAATTTTACATAAAATAAAAAAAAAATTATGGAAGAATTAGATGTCATTTTGGTAGTTGAATGTATGCATATTTATATAAAAAAATTGATAATAATAAAATAAAATAAAAATAACTGCATCCAGACTGGATCATTTTCTGTTTTGTTCCATTAATCCGGGCTGTTTCCCAGGAATGATGGAACTCTTTAAGTCCAGACCTTTGATTATCCATGAAAGAGCTGTAGATATTTGACTGTACATGTCTGTACTTGAGTTCACAACACACACAGAAACCAAGAGCCTATTCAAGCGCTCGCACTCAGAGAACCTTCACAGCCATAACAAAACCGATTTAAGAGAGGTAAAGAAAGAGATGAAAAGAGAGAAACAGAGAAAAAGATACATCAAAGACTCCTGCGCCACAGCCAACCAGAGGATTTCCTTGAAGGAATCGTTCTCCTGTCGTTCCAAACCCACATGACGGACTTTAACCGAATGTTCACACTGCTATGAAAGTGACAAAGAGCTTGCTCAACAAAATTAAAAAAAAAAAAAAATTAAATATAATTAAGATAAAACTCATATGGATTATGTTACAGTACAATACAATGTCAAGTTTACTTTCAAAATGTTACAATATACTGTCCAAGTTCAAAAGGTTAAAATAATGTTACGAATTAACAGTCAAAGTGTAAATATAACTGTCAATTAATGTTACAATATAACATCAGCGTCCAATATAACATAAAGAAAATGTTATATATATATATATATATATATATATATATATATATATAGTCATTTTGGAGTTTGACAGCGGCTGGGAAAAAGCAAAGTGAGCTTCAGAAGAAAATAAGTCTTGGGGTTTGGAAAAACATAAGAGTGAGCATGACAACTTTAATTCTGGCAAACTATTTCTAAAAAACAACTTTTGCATTTCTAATTCCCAATGATGAAATGACAACTGAACAGAAAGAAAGAAAGACAGAATGACGCAACGACAGAGAGAAGGTCATGTTTTCAGCGCGTTGCGTGCGCATTGTGTTCGTCAGTTTGGCATCTGCGGCAGCATCGTCTTTAAAATCCAAGGCCGTGTAATTCACAGTGACGAGCAGCAATAGCCATCACGCGTCTGTGTGGCTTTCTCCCGTCGCCGCTCTCTCTCTTCTTTACAGAATATATCAAAACACGCCGCATGTGTGAAAGCGTTTGCGTCTGTAAACAGGTAAACATTTCCAGTCTACTCATTTGCAGGAGCTTAGCATGGTGAAAACAATTTGTGCCGTTTGAAAAACCCTCTGCAAATGAAGCTTGAAATATTTTCTTAAAGTGCCGATATGTTTCATTCACACTTTGGTTTCAAATGCGCTAAGGAGGCTTCGCTGTTTTCCATCAAGCACTGGTCTCTCTCTCTCTGTCTCTCTCTGCTGAGAGCAATTTTCAGGGAAGCTTCACGAGAACACGCTCATTACAGCGCCAAAACCGCATGTGGGGCTCTACCTGCTCTTTAGGTTTGTGTCGGGTTCAAACTCTAGCGCAGGAGAAACCGTGTCTCGGTCCTGAACAGCTCGTCTCACTCTGCAGTGTGGAAACAGTTGTTCCAGAACATGTGGCAGTGAGACGTGTGTGTGTGTGTGCGCGCGCGCTGGAATTCTTGGCGTAATTAAGTCCACACACACCTGCCTGCGTCCAGACGCCGGGGTGAACTCCGCACCTGTTACCGTGGAAACCGAGCGGGGACCAGATAGGGAATTCCGTAAAATCATGGAACAGCCGATGCAGGGATGGAGACGAAATAAACGCGTGTGAGGGAGACTGCGCACACGTGATCACTTAACAAACATGATACGATGGAAATGTATTAGTATCGGTACTATAATAATACTAAGAATTCACTTCTAAATCCTGCTGTGAAATTCCAGGTTGGGGGCTTAAATGTACTTAATTGTTACAATATACTGTCTAATGTAACAGTTAAAATGATGTTACAATATAACACCAATGTCACATATAACTGAAGGTAATGTTTCGATATAATGTCAACATCTGATAAAAACATCAAATAATGTTACAGTATAATGTCATCGACCACTATATCTGTCAATTAATGTTACAATATAACATCAACGTCCAATAAACTTTCAAAAATAATGTTACAATATAATGTCAATGCCAAATTTAACCAACAAAATAATGTTACAACATAACGTCAAGGTCCAATATAATTGTCAAAATGTTACAATGTAACATCAATGTCCAAAGTAATGTTACAATATAACGTCACTGTTCGAAATAACTGTCAAAATAGTGTTACAATGTAATGTCAATGCTCTCTATAACTGTCAATTAATGTTACAATGTAACATAAGTGTCCAATTTAAGTAAAACATGTCAATGTCATTGTCAATATAATGTCCAATGTAACGGTCAATTAACGTTACAATATAATGTCAACATCCAATAAACATCAAAATAATTTTACAATATAACATCAATGCCCAATTTAACCGTCAAAATAAAGTCAACATCTAATACAATTGTCACAATGTAACATCAACATCCAATGTAAATGTCAAAATAATGTTACACTATAACTGTCCGAAATAACTGTTGAAATTATGTTACAATATAATGTCAACATCCAATATATCCATCAAAATAATCTTACAATATAAGGTCAATGTGTTACATTATAAAGTCAGTGCCTGATATGGTCAATATAACTGTAAAAATGTTACATCAATGTCCAATATACTTGTGAAGATATTGTTACAATATAGTGTGAAATTCCAATTTTGCTGTCAAATTAATGTTACAATATAATGTCAACGTCCAGTATAACTTTCCAAATAATCTTACAATATAACGTCCAAAATAATGTTACGATATAACATCAGCATCTAACATAACAGCCAAAGTAATGTTACAATATAATGTCAAGGTCCAATGTAACTTTCAAAATAATGTTACAACATAAAGTCAATGTTCAATATAACTGTCAAAATGTTACAATTTAAGTCAACATCCAATATATCCATCAAAAATGTTACAATGTAAGGTGAACGTCTGTAACTATAAAAAAAAATGTTACAATGTAAATGTCCAACGTAACTGTCAAACTGTCAAAATGTTACAATTTAAGTCAATGTCCAATATATCCATCAAAATAATGTTACAATATAAAGTCAAAGTCCAATAAAACAGTCAAAATATTGTTACAAATAACATCAATGTCCAATATAACTGAAGAAAAGTGTCAAAGTGTCAAAATGTTTTACAATGTAAAGTCAATGCCTGATATAACTGTTAAAATTACAATGTAAGGTGAACGTCCGATATGTCAAAATATTGTTACATTATAACATCAATGACCAATATAACTGAAGAATATAAGTGTCAAAATAGTGTTACAATATAAATTCAATATTGCAATATATTCTGAAATAACAATGTAGTCATAATAGTGCTACAATAAAACGCTAATGTTCAATATAACTTTAAAAATGTTTCATCAATATCCAACATAACTGTGAAAATAATCAGTTTACAATTATACTGTCAAAATAACGCCAAGGTCCAATATACCTGTCAAAATAGCATCACGATATAACGTCAAAGTCCAATTTAACTATCAAAGTAATGTTACAATGTAAAGTCAATGCCCAATGTAACTGTCAAACTGTCGAAATGTTACAAATTAAGTCAACGTCTGATATATCCATCAAAATGATGTTACAATGTAAGGCCAACGCCCGACATAACAGTCAAAATATTGTTACAATATAGCGTCAACAACCAATATACCTAAAGACAATGTTACAATGTATACAACATAATGAGCTTCCTACAGTATTTTCTGACTGACAGGCGGATGCATTCAAACGCTCACGTGCATGTGTGTTCACGCTCAGTGAATAACATTTGCGCCTCGTAGGAAATGTGGCTGCATGCTTGAACGGTCAAACGCACTTGTTGGTCAAAACGCCTGTTTTTGAGAATGAACGTAAACAGTGTCAGAATGTCAGAACTGTGCATTTTCAGGTGTTTCCCTGTAAATGCAAATTGGAGTCCTCTTGCTATGTGTTCATAGAAAATTTAACATTAATTAAACAACATTTACAAGAAACAGAGAAAACGTTTTTTTGTTTTTTTTTGCTTTTTATTACTTTATGAGTGTTTACTTTATTTAGAAATACTATTTATTTCCAAATATTTATATTAATATTTAGCTTTTGAAATAAAAAAAGAGTGTTCAATTACTGCGTATTAGTTTTACTGTAGTATTGAGAATCACAAAACTACACTGTCATCTGAAAACCGTTTCATCCCGTGTGTGTGTGTGTGTGTGTCTGGTCTGTCAGCATCTATAACAGAACACTCTGTGTTTACATTAAGCAGATCTCTGTCTTTCTGCTTTTCCCATTACACATCACCCCCTCTCCGCTCCTCCTCAGCCAATGACCCTGATGGAGGAGAAAGAGGCCAGGAAGCCCCGCCCACCGGCCCGCCCGCCCACCGCACGCACTAAATAACAGACCTCGTTTCATTGCTGCGCCCTGAACACCTGCAAAACTTTCAGAGGGAAAAAAAAAACGAGTGAGTGAGTGAGTGAGAGAGAAACGAGTATGTTTGAACACAGCGGCCAGACAAAAGCCTTTCATGAGAGGGCACTTCTGTGGGAAAAACTCCTCACAGTGTCCGGTTACATTCCTGTCGCTCTCTCTCTGTCTGTCTCACTCACTCACTCTCTGTTTCTTTAAACAAGAACGCAAGAGTGAATAAAAAAAAATGTGTCAAGAGTAGGTCACATTTCAGCACCAAATCAAAAGGAATTAATATTAAACTCTATTCTGTTTAGAGAAAATGAAGCATACTGTACTTTAAATTGTGACAATTGTGACAGACTGTTTTCATGACAATTAAACACATTTACCCCCCAAATTCTTATAACTATTATGCATCCAAACATTTTACATTTAGCTTTTTTGTTATTCCTATTATTCATAGTTGTGCTTCACATTAGATTATGCACATTTTTGTGCATAAAGTGCATTTCATTTAAATGCATATTTTTTTGTGCATAAAGTGCTTTTAATTAAAGTCCATATTTTTGTGCACAAAGTGCATGTTTGTGCATAAAATGCATAATAGCAAGGCTGTGCATTTCATTTAAGTGCATTACATTTAAGTGAATATTTTTTGTGCATAAAATGCGTAATATATTTTATGTTGTATTTAACACAACATAAATGCAATTTAATAATCATCATAGTCATTGTTGTACTATAGTATTAAAATTTCTTTTTTAATTATGGCAAAAAAAAATTGGGGTATGGGTTAATTGGCAACAACAACAACAATAATAATAATAATAATCACAATGCAAAAAAAAGTGAAAAAATGAGGAAATGACATATCTTTAAAAGTAAGGCATTTATACATAATTTTTTTGCTGTGTGTTAAAAATCTGTATCATAAACTAAAGCAAAAGTAAAATGATCAGATGCATGACAGTAATGAGAATTTGGGGGTTAAATGTGCTTAACTGTTATAAAACTAAAGTGACAATGTCAGCTTTTTATTTTTTTATGCTGTTTTTTTTTTACAAAACTAATACAAAAATACTTTGTATTTATTATATTTACTTCATAATATACTTATTTTTTTTCCTTTTTCAAATAGTTTGAAATATGGCCTGGACAAGTTTTTGTACAAGAAATACAGTGAAAAACTAATTCAGAATACCACAATTTGTGCACAGCCTTTGCATTTGCGAGTGTTTTTTTGCATTCGGTCTCATATCTTTGGTTTCTGTACGATGTTTAGAGCTCGTAACCCCAGCGGGTTTGATTTCTGCTCTATGTGTCACGACACACACGCAAAGTAAACAGCTTCTTAAATACATATTTATTGGATAATTAGGGCTGTAATTGGTTCAAGCTGTAACGAGATGGACGTTAAACCAGCAACTGCAGCAAAAATTAGCACTTGGAAAAACAGTAGCACGCACTGCCCACACCGTGAGAGTGAGAAAAACACACACACACGTCAAACGCACATAAACAAACACATAAAACACACGCAAGAGCTTTCTACGATTGCAAATGGCTGCACACACACATACACACACGCGCATGCATGCATGCAAACGGCAGCCATAACCAAAGCACTGATGGAATGGAATGTCAATGGCCACACACACACACACACACACACACACACACACACACACACACATATATACACACTGCCAGATGTTCAACTGCCTTTTAGGAAAACCAAGATGAGATTTCCTCTCAACTTACACACACACACAGATAATCCGAACACTTCACTTCAACCTGACACTTCCTGAAATTCCAGTCATGCACAACAACATGTGAACAACTGCAGGAATTTCACTGCTAAATCAGGCTTCGTCTGTCTAATAGAAAAGTTGCGACTTGTCTAGTTAGAAAAACACTTATAAAACAGAGGGTTGGTCAATCCAGTGCTAAAATACACAAAGCAATACCAGCTGGTGATCACAATTGATGAAATTAGGTTATTTTAGCATTATTGAGTTACTATTATAGTGTTTATTTTAGTGCTGTCAAACGATTAATCGCGATTAATCACAGGCAAAATAAAAAATTTTGTTTACATAAATGAATGCACACATACAGTATATATTTTGAAAATAATTACATGTGATTAATGTTATATATAAATATATTTAATATAAAAAATAGGGCTGGCAAACGATTAATCGTGATTAATCGCATACAAAGTTTGACTAATATATGTGTGTGTGCTGTGTGTAATTATTATGTAGATATAAATACAAGCACATTCATGTGTATATTTAAGTATACGTATTTATTATAATTTTTATAGAATTTAAATTATATATAAAAAAATATTTTGTACATAAATAACATATTTCTCTTAAATACGTACATTAATTTGTGTGTATTTACTGTATATATACATAATAATCACACATAGTACACACACATATATTAGGCAAAATCAAACTTGTATTTTGTATGCGATTAATCGCCATTAATCGTTTGACAGCCCTAACATATTTTTCCTAAATATATCCATGCATGTATACATACACAATACAGTACACACACATATATTACGTAAACAAAAACTTTTATTTTGGATGCGATTAATCACGATTAATCGTTTGACAGCACTATTTATATTTACACTAAGTTTTCATTTTCTTAATGTCCATTTTAAATTTTGTTTTTGATTTTTTAAATATAATTGTCCATTTTCATTTTAAATTTAGTTAGTTTTCGCAACTTTTATTTCATTTTTATTAGACTTTTTGTTTTAAATGTCTATATAGTTTTTATTAAGATTTTGAATTTTTTTTTATGTTCCATTTGCATTTAAATTGAGTTAATGTTTTAGTTATTTTTTGTTTTTGACCTTTTATTTAAATGTTTTAATAATATTTTGAACATTTTTATATATTGCATTCGCATTTTTATTTATTTATTTATTTTTGCAATTTCAAAGTTTTTTTTTTTCATAAATAAAGGAAAGGGTTTTTTTTCTCTAAAGAGTTTTATCAACCGTAATAACCTTGACTGCAGTAATAAGTAAACAGCCCTCAGTCATTATTTTCTCCATAAAAGGAAAGAATCAAGACCAAATCCATAAAGCAACACAACGGCATCTGAAGGAAGAACATGAAAAAACCCTCTGAACCCAGACTCCATCTCCACTGCATCAACTTTTCTGGACCAAATGTGCACCGATTCCCACCGAACAGATTCCCACATCAGATCAGAAGGACAGACATCCAGGTGCTGCTGAAACACACATCAGGTAAACTGATTCATCAACCACTTTACACAGCTGATGAGATCCTGGCCTCTAGATATCTGTTTAGCAGCGTGTTAAAACTTATAAAAAACCCCAAAAATTCACATACTCACTCCAGACGGGACAAAAACACCTAGCAACCACATAGCCTAAACATTCAGAATTAAAAATAACTAAATGTTACAAAAAGAAGCCATAAAATCAGATGTCATTTTGCTGGCTCTGTAATGTTCCACATATATTTTATGTTAAAAAGAATAAATGAAATACAAAAACAAACAACAAATCAGCACTCTAGATACACTTTCGATAATAAAAGCAGCAACATAATGAGCGTTCATTTTGAACTCTGTATACAAATACAACATCAATGAAACCACCAGGAACACACACACACTTCTACCTCTGACACAGATGACATCACACACACACACACACACGTGAGGCGCGCTAGCATTAGCCTCTGTCACTGCTCAATTATGGCAGCCATTACAGTGGCACATCTTCCAGCGGCACACTTGACAATATCCAAACAAGTCAGTCGTTTTAATTAAAAGTTCTCTGTTTCAGTGTGCTCCTCACCTGCCGTGTTAATTACACACAGTGCTGCTGTTCCTCTGCCTTTATTTTCAGACGGCTAATTACTCTTTTTTGAGTCTCTTCACCTTCACCGCTATGAGCAGGTGCGACGACAAAACAAGGTGTGCTGTTCCCACCCCGCGCGCAAATCACCGCCATTCGTTAAGGACAAGACCGCTCGTTAACACACAGGACGTGTTACTGGTTAATTCTTCAGCGCCTAAGAAATAGAGTTCTCAGTTATGTCTCATTTAGGTACCAACTTTGTCTACCTTTCCACTAAAAAAATTGCACTTACAATCACGAAGCTTCAACGTTTGTTCCAAAAAAGTTGTACTGCTGAGAAGTTGCTCTTTCAAAACTTATGAGAGTTAAATGAGACATAAATGAGATTCACATTAAGTACTTCAACTCAAACATTTCTCTTTAAAACCTGAACTGGAAACTCAATAACATTTAATTGCCCAAAATTTGTTCTTTTTTAACTTATGAGACTTTAATGAGATATAATTGAGAATTGAACTGCTCAAAAACGCTCTTTTATAACTTCTGAGACGTAAATGAGACAATTGAGAATTACATGAAGTACTTCACCTTAAATGTTTCTCCTAAAACCTGAACTAAACATCAAGAAGCTTCAATAAGGCAAAATGTTAACTCAAGAACATTTTATTGCTCAGAATTTGGTATTTTAAAACTTATGAGAATTAAATGAGACATAATTGAGAATCACATTAAGTACTTTGTCTCATATGTTTCTCCTAAAAACACGAACTGAAAACCCAATAACATTTAATTGCCCTGATGTTGCTCTTTTATAACTTTTGAGACTTAAATGAGAAATAATTGAGAATTTAACTGCTCAAAAATCGCTCTTTTATAACTTCTGAGACGTTAATGAGACATAATTGAGAATCACATGAAGTACTTTGTCTCAAATGTTTCTCCTAAAAACTTGAAATGAAAATCATGAAGTTTCAATAAGGCAAAGCATTAACTCAATAACACTTTATTGCTCAGAAGTTGCTCTTTCAGAATTTATGAGTCTTCAATGAGACATAAATGAGAAATGCATTATTTACCGTTGTCTCAGATGTTTCTCCTAAAAATTCAACACTGACAATTATGTAGATTTATTAATGGAAAGAGCTCATTCAATACAATTTTATTGGGGAGAAAATGGTCTTTCATAACTTATGTGAGACTTAAATGAGACATAATTGAGAATCACATTAAATACTTTGCCTCAGACGTTTCTCCTAAAAACCCGAACTGAAAACCCAATAAAATTTTAATTGCCCAGAAAGTTGCTCTTTTTTAACTTACGAGACTTAAATGAGACATAATTGAGAATTTAACTGTTAAAAAATTGCTTTTATAACATATGAGACGTAAATGAGACAATTGAGAATCACATGAAGTACTTCGCCTTAAATGTTTCTCCTAAAACCTGAACTAAAAATTACAAAGATTAATTAAGGCAAAGCATTAACTCAATAACATTTTATTGCTCAAAAGTTGCTTTCAGAACTTATGAGAAATAAATGAGACAAAAATGAGAAATGCATTAAGTATTTACCTTTGTCTCAGATGTTTCTCTTAAAAATTCAACACTGACAATCATGGAGATTTATTAATGGAAAGAGCTCATTCAATACAATTTTATTGGGCAGAAGTTGCTTTTTCAAAACTTAAGTGAGACTTAAATGAGACATAATTGAGAATTACATTAAGTACTTTGTCTCGAATGTTTCTCCTAAAAACCTGAACTGAAAATCTAATTCATTAAGGCAAAAGGTTCAACCAATAAAATGATTGCCCAGAAGTTGCTCTTTTATACCTTGAGACATAATTGAGAATTTAACTGCTGAAAAATTGTTCTTTTATAACTTCTGAGAGTTAAATGAGACATAACTGAGAATCACTTGAAGTACTTTGTCTCAAATGTTTCCCCTAAAAACCCGAACTGAAAACCCAATAACATTTAACCACCCAGAAAGTTGCTCTTTTTTTAACTTACGAGACTTTAATGAGACATAATTGAGAATTTAACTGCTCAAAAATTGCTCTTTTATAACGTCTGTTGACAATTGCATTAAGTACTTTGTCTCAAATGTTTCTCCTAAAACCTGAACTTCCTTAAGGCAAAGCGTTAACTCAATTACATTTTATTGCTCAGAACTTGGTCTTTTATAACTTACGAGACTTAAATGAGACCTAAATGAGAATCACGTTAAGTGTTTACCTTCATCTCAGATGTTTCTACTAAACATTCAGCACTGACTATCATGAAGATTTATTAATGGAAAGAGTTCATTCAATAAAGTTTTATTGGGCAGAAGTCATTCTTTCATATCTAAAATGAGACTTAAATGAGACATAATTGAGAATAAAATAAAGTTTTTCACTTTGTCTCAGATGTTTGTTCTAACAACCTGAGCTGAGAATCCTTAAGATTCATTAAGGTAAAGAGTTAGCTTAATAAAATTGTATAATATCAATAATGTAACTGCTCAAAAAATTGCTCTTTTTAACTTACGAGACTTAAATGAGAAATAATTTAGAACAACATTAGTTATTTTAGAACAACATTATTTACTTTTTACTAAAAATCCAGCACTGAAAATTATTCAGTTTAATTAAGGGAAAGAATTCACTGAATAAAAATGCACTGCTCAGAAAATGCTCTGTTCTAACTTATGAGACTCAAATGAGACATAACTGAGAATGCACTAACAATCATGAATCTTCATTAAAGAGATCATTCAGCACAATTTCAATGCTCAGAAGCTGCTCTTATGAGCAGAAGCTTATGAGCATTAAATGAGACAAAATTGAGAATCACATTAAGTATTTCAATTTGTCTCAGATGTCTCCACTAAAAACCTGCACTGACATTAATGAACTCAAATGACAAATTTATCTCTGAACTAAATTTGTTGCTCAGAGGTTGAAATTGGTCTTTCATAATGAGACATAGTTGAGAAACACATGAGACTTTGAAAGTAAAAACAGACGCAAATGAGTGAATGAAAGATTTTCCTCAGAACAAACATCTGAGATTTCAGTAGAAGTCTTTATTTGCAGTCTAGGAGAAACATTTGAGACATTAAAGAGATCAAATCAGTCATTTTTCTTGACTTTCAGTGCGTTTCAACAGCATGGGAACGTTCAGGAACTTGTTTGAAAAGGGCAGGGCGATTTTCCAAAGGTTATTGTGAATGAAAGTGTAAGATCAGCACCGTGCGATGGGTGTTTCCCATCAGTCGTCATTACCCACAATGCACTTTGCCCCTATTGTTGTTTCATGAGGGTGCTGAATCACTGTAGACAGTGGCGTCTTTAGTCGGTACACTTTCCCAGGCCGTATTTTAAGTCATTCATTATGACTGCGGACGGGACGGGATCAGAAATGACAGAGTCCAGTTCAGGCCGCGCGTCTCTGTAAAGCGTCTTTGTGCAAAACAAATAAAACAATAACATCCAATTATATGGATCTGAATGGAAGTGAACGGATTGAACCGGATCGCCGACGCGCCTTAACCGAACCCGACAGATGGAAAGCGGACTATATTACCCATCACGGCACCAAACCGCACCAGATTAGATCAGACTGGACCCGACTACCTGAACTAAACAAGACTCTAATGGAAAAGCCCTTAGATAAACCACAACGAGCAGATCTAACAGTAAGCGAAGGTGAAAAGCAGCTCCGTTCCACTCAGGAGCCCCGCACACAAAAACAGGAAGTAGCTCTGCCTGCACTTCCTTACAGACATCAGCGTCTGTCCAAAACAACACGAGCGCTGCTCACTCGCCCTTCAAAATCAGCCTGTTTATCAGCTGCTTGGCATAAACATCCA
>VONZ01003356.1:0-23243 GCA_012976165.1 Labeo catla
ATATGTGTATCCGATGGTAACTAACTGCACTTCGTGTTTGGTTTTAAATAGGACAGTAAAGGTAACAGAATTGGTCAGTGGACAAATGTTTCTTCATCAAACTGGATTTTGCAGCGTTCTTATGAATTGAACCCAGAAGGCCGTCAAGGCATTTACAAACTGAAGGCTTATATTGGTGACAGGATGATCTCACGTGATTTTGAGGTGAAAAAGTATGGTAAGTCATAACAAATTATTTGCAGTGTTTGCATGGGACAAATTTCATACAAAATCATAATGTGACTAATAACTATAACTTTTGTCCTCTGTAGTTTTGCCTAAGTTTGAAGTTACTGTGACAGCACCTAAGACAGTGAGCATAGATGATGAGTTTATGAAAGTTGAGGTCTGTGGAAAGTGAGTAGCATCTTACTTAAACATATTAAAAGCATAAAGGAATTGTTTTCTTCCATCCATCTTTGACTTGTACATTTTTCACAGATATACTTACGGGCAGCCTGTACCTGGTAAATCATGGATGAAAGTGTGTCGTGATATTCAACGCTACTCTTACAGCCGTGACAAACACAGTCCAATATGTGTGAATGAAACCACTGAGGTTTGTCTGTTTCAGTGCTGTACCAAAACTGGCATGTGACATTTATTTCCTACATCCAGCTTATCGTGTCTCTTTTAGGCATTATATTTGTGTTCATTCATTTCCATTAGGTGAAAAAGACAGGCTGTGCCATCCATACCTTAAATGTATCTGCCTTTTTAAATTCAACATATGAGAATCTACTAGAAAATTCACTTAATGTTGAAGCAACAGTAACAGAAGAAGGAACAGGTGAGCAATTAATTACTGAAATAACAGTTTTAAAATCATCTTTCAATAAAATGCAAGTTTCACACTCAACATCTATTTGTGTTTCACAGAGATCACCATGACAAAATCTGAAACTATATCTCTCACTTTTGAAATTGGCAAATTCACACTTACTGACCTCCCCAAAACATATGAACATGGATCAGTTATAGAAGGAAAAGTAAGTCTAAAATCATGTTCTCTGTTTAACATTGATATGTACAGAATCATTTATCCCTTCAAAATCTTATTTTTACAGATCAAACTCTCTAATTTCAAAGGCGCACCGATTCAGAACAAAGTGTTTTATCTTTTGGATGTTGAAAGTTGGCCCTCAAAACTGCTCTTAAATCTCACTACTGACAGCGATGGACTGGCCAGCTTCTCTCTTAATACGTCTAGTCTTTCTAAAACAGATATTACTCTGATGGTATGAAAAGTGCTGTTTAAGTGTTTAATCAGTTAATGTTTCATTACATAAAAATGTTGGCACGTTCTTTTTTTTTCCAGGCAAGTGTGTATACAACGTCTCTGTATCATGGTTACAAAACACCTCACTTCTCTTCGGATAGAAAAAGAGTTCAGCTTTTCCAGACTGCCACTTCATACACTCCATCATTAAGTGAGCTGATTATAGAGGCTATTGAGCAACCATTAAAGTGTGATGCTGAGTTTACAGTGACCATCAAGTATTATTTTGTTGGAGAGACTGTTGAAGAGTTTAATACTGATATTGTCTATATGGTGAGAACATGTGTAGTATATGGACATTCTTACACTGATGTCTTCATTGTTTGTTAACAGTATTAACTGGCTGCACTGGTCAGTTTGTCATCGGAGTGTCATTTGTCTGTTTCAGGTCTTGTCCAGAGGAGTGATTGTTCATCATGGATATGAGAAGGTTGAAGTGAAGTCTTCTAATGGAGCACCAAGTGGCACAGTGTCATTCAAACTGTCTGTTGGTGCAGATCTGGCTCCTGCAGTGCAGATTCTGGCCTACTGTGTTCTGCCCAGTGAAAATGTTCTTGCTCGTAGCACAACATTTAACATGGAAAAGTGTTTAAAAAACAAGGCATGTAAAAAAAAGTCTATACAATAATTTATACAATCACGTTCATTCTGGTTCAGTACTATAATGACACATCTTACTGTCGTTGTCACAGGTTTCTCTGCAGTTTTCTCCTGCTAAAGCAGTTCCCGGTGAGAAAAACACTCTCCAGATCTCAGCTCAGCCTGGTTCACTGTGTGGCCTCAGTGCTGTAGATCAGAGCGTCCTGATCCTGGAGTCAGGAAAACGTCTGGATATTGACAAGGTGTAAATGCTTTAAGATTCAGTGTTATCTGTGTCTTCATAGTTGGAATATATGAATCTAGTGTCTACTATGAACATCATTACTATTTAAGGTGACATGGGTGTTTAAAGAATAGTTCACTCAAAAATTAAAATTACCCAATGATTTACTCACCCTTAATCAATACCTTGGATGGCTTGAGGGTGAGTTAATTTTGGGGTGAACTATCCCTTTAAACGTCATTTTTTTTCCAAACAGCAACCTAAAAATTATGAGGTAAACTGACATTAATTACTTAGTGTGAATGTGGTCTCATCACAGATTTTCAACATGCTGCCAATGCAATTGATGTCAAATTATCCTTACGGTGTTGAAGATGAGCAGGGATGTCTACATGTGAAACCCCGTCGAGCTGTACCAAATGACAACACCTATGAATCCTTAAAGGTAACAAGTGGATTAATATGTGTAACAGGGCAGTAGATTAGGCGAGTATATACATGCATAAATATATCAATGCATGTGCTTAAAATTCCTCTTATTCTGACAGCTACAAAGAATTTGTATTTACGTTACATTTGATGTGGTTCATCGTTGCTGTTTGACAGAGTGTGGGGCTGAAATTGGCAACAAATTTAGCTGTGCAAGTCCCTCGGTGTCTGTCATACAAGGGCTTGACTTACCACAGACATGAAGATATAGGTAATATCTGTTATGCATGTATGAGTTCCTTAATGAATACATTTGCTATGATTTAATAAGACTAGAATTCACCATTATTAAGCACTTTTTCATGATGGCACTGCAAAATTGCTACTTGTCCTGATTCAGGTATCACATCATATCATGTTTTTTGGTAGTGATGTATGACTATATGGTCAGTGGTCGAGGTGGTGCACTGTTGGATTTGAATTCTGAAGGCTCTTTAGTTGAAGTGACAGTTCGTACTGTCTTTCCTGAGACATGGATTTGGCAGCTTGCTGCAGTTGGGTTAGTGATAATATTGTTGTCAACATTATTTAACATCATATTAAAAACAAAATAACTGTAATGATTCTCTTGGCATGGTGCATGCAATGAGATTCTGTTCAGAATACACAAATGCGCATGTAAATTAATATGTGAATTAGATTCCAAAGTTTAGGGTTCGTATGAACTTTATTGGATTCATTCGGATTGATTAAGATTAGACACACCTACTGTGAATCAAATAATCAGTGTTTTATATCTGTGCTGAAAGTTATAAATGCAAAACAGCATCCTAACAGTCTAATCAAATACTGTTGTAATTTCAACACAAGGGACTCTGGATCAGCTCAGGTTCCTGTCACGGTTCCTGACACCATCACCTCTTGGGAGACGGAGGCCTTCTGTTTGTCCTCCAAAGGTCTGGGTCTGGCTCCTCCTGCTCAGCTGACAGTTTTCCAGCCCTTCTTCCTGGAGCTCTCTCTGCCGTACTCCATCATCCGTGGGGAGATCTTTGAGCTAAAGGCCACTGTCTTCAACTATCTGTCCAAGTGCATCATGGTGAGACTTTAGACCCAGTCGTCCAATCCAATCATATGAAATATGCCACTAATCATGTGTGTTTGACTGACAGGTTAAAGTGACTCCAGCTCCTTCCTCAGACTACACTCTCAAAGCCTCCTCTGATGATCAGTATTCATCCTGTCTGTGTGCTAATGGAAGAAAAACCTTTAAATGGATCCTCACTCCTTCTGTTCTTGGTGAATTTTCCAGTCTGAATCATTGTTTCTCAGTGTTTGTGTCTGTTGTATCTTAACATACGTATCTTGTGTTATAGGAGTCATGAATATTACAGTCAGTGCAGAGGCAGAGGCGTCCCAGACTGTGTGTGACAATGAGATTGTGAGCGTGCCAGAGAGAGGACGAATTGACACAGTCACACGAAGTCTGCTTGTACAGGTCAGCGCATGTCAAACATCATTTACCAATGATTCTAATGCTGCTTATGTCAGTATTATGTGTTGATATTGTTTTATGCTGCAGGCTGAAGGAACTGAAAAGACAGAGACCTACAGCTGGTTACTGTGTCCAAAGGGTTTGTCTCCAGACAATACTTAGCATAATAGTGTTTCTCTGCTGATCACTGATATGTGTTTCTGTTTCTCTGGTTAATAGACGACAGTCTTTCAGAGGAAGTGGATCTGACCCTCCCTAAAGATGTGATAAAGGGATCAGCCAGATCCTCTGTTTCAGTCATTGGTAACATTTACATACACAAGCAGAAATGAGGAGTTTGTGTTTGGGTTTCTAAAATATAGTGTTTTATTTATGTTTGGTTTGTAGGAGACATATTGGGTCGTGCACTGACGAATCTTCACGGATTATTACAGATGCCGTACGGCTGTGGAGAACAAAACATGGCTATTCTTTCTCCCAATATTTACATTCTGCAGTATCTGGAAAACACAGAGCAGCTCACCTCAGCCATCCGAGAGAGAGCCACTGGCTTCCTTAAGAGCGGTGAGAGAAATCAGTTGTGTCAAGAAAATACTGAGATATTAAGTCATGACACTTTTGCCTTCTGACACACTTGATTAACTGAAAACATTTAATCATTGTCAAACTCAACAGGATACCAGAGACAACTCAACTACAGACATAACAGTGGTGCATACAGTACATTTGGGCATGGTGATGAGAATACATGGTAAATATTTGTAACTTTCCACTCTTACAATTTTTCCACAAATAGTTATAAAGTTAGAAGATAATGGTATTTAGCTTCAGTCTTTTATGTACAGATTTAATCAACTGAAACTACTAATGACATTAAAAATATAACTTTCAAACACCAGGTTGACTGCCTTTGTCCTGAGGTCTTTTGGCAAAGCAGAGAAATACATATTTATTGATCCACAAATTATTCAGAGTGCAAAGAAATGGTTAATAAGCAGACGGGATTCAGACGGCTGTTTTATCCAACAGGGAAAACTGTTCAACAACAGAATGAAGGTGTGTAACTTTTTGGTCACTAAACATTATCATAAAAGCAGTGCCTATCTATCTATGACAAAAGTGTTTTACTTTATGTTCCTCTATTATGCATTCCAGGGTGGAGTAAATGATAATGTGACCATGACTGCCTACATTACTGCATCATTGCTTGAAATGGAAACTCCAGTCACAGTAAGTTCATTGACAGGAAACACAGTATAACATCAGAAAAATGATGCTCACAGTGGCTGTTTCTCTGTTTTTGTCTCAGGATTCTGTCGTCACTAAAGGTTTGTCATGCTTGAGGTCCTTCATTGAGGATGTCAAAAACACTTACACCACTGCTCTGCTCGCCTACACTTTCAGTTTGGCTAGAGACACGAACGCTCGACAGCAGCTTTTCAAGAAACTGGAGGATTTTGCTATTTCAGATGGTAAGAGATTTGTTTCTGACGACTTTCTGTTGTCTTTCTATGCTCGTTGAGTTACATGTGTCTCTTGTGTCCTAAAGGGTCTCATCTCCACTGGTCTCAGTCTGGATCTGCTGATGACTCTGATTCTCTGGCAGTGGAGATCAGCTCATATGTGCTGCTAGCTGTTCTCACTACAGATTCAGTCACTACAGCTGATCTGGGCTTTGCTAACAGGATTGTCAGCTGGCTTGTGAAGCAGCAGAATGCCTATGGAGGATTCTCCTCCACACAGGTGACTCAAACTACTCAAATCAAACACATGATTGCTGAATAATGGGTCAAAGTCACATTGCTGAACACATTTATTTCTCAGGACACAGTAGTGGCTCTTCAGGCTCTGTCTTTGTACGCCACCAAAGTGTTCAGCTCTGACGGCTCCAGCACAGTGACTGTACAGTCAGCAGGAGACACTCACCACTTTGATGTCAATCAGGACAACAAGTTACTGTACCAGAAGAAGCAGCTGCAGAACATTCCAGCCAAATACAGCATTGAAGTGAAGGGATCAACCTGTGTGTCTGTGCAGGTCTGTAGTGCTTTCAGCTTCACTGACTCACACTCACTTTCTCCTTTTCCTCTCTTAGCATTTTGTGGTTATTCTATTGTGAGATGGATCACAAATGTGTTTTTGTTCATGTTTACTCTTTAGGTGGCTCAGTTCTACAACATTCCCACTCATACTGAAGCTAAAACATTGAGCATTGATGCTAAGATTGAGGGAGATTGCAAAACATTGGAACAAAATTTCATTTTGAACTTTACTGTCAGGTAAAAGCTTTGAGTATTTTAGACTTTTAGATTTAGATTACTATCATGGCTACTCTTTTGTTTTATGACATATAGACACCTCTTTGGTGAACGCCTAAATTATCAACAATCTGAAAAGGTGTTTCTCAGTAGTATTAAAATGCTCTAATTGCTAAGATAACATTTTGATGCATCTGCTAGTTTTTAGCATTAAATCAGGCCTGTTAATTTTCTCTTTTTAAGATATGCTGGTCCCCAGGAAACAACTAACATGCTCATTGTGGATATTAAACTCTTATCAGGATTCACAGCTGATACGTCAATGGTGTGTTTGGGTGAATAAAGTAATTGTGTATTAAGATTAAGATTAAGATTAAGACCAATTTTTACTATTGTTTTCTTGCATGTTTGCAAAACTTTGAAAAAATAAAAATAAATAAAATAATCATCATTATCATATTTTCATATTAATAATCACATTTTCTCTATAGCTTAGAAAGACAGTTGGTTCAGCAGTAGCTGCTCAGATGTATGTGGAGCGAGTTGATACAAAAGAAGACCACGTCATAGTTTATTTAACAGAGGTGAATAAATAATAACATTCATATAATTAACATGTATTCAATAATTACCATAACTGATAAGTGCTGTATATGCATTTTTGTTTATCCTCCTGCAGATTCCAAAGCATGTTTCTATGTATTACTTAATGCATATGAAACAGGTTCTTCCAGTGAAGAATCTCAAGCCAGCTGTGGTCAAAGTGTATGATTACTACCAAACAAGTAAGATTTTAATTCAACATTCAAAAAAATGTGAATGTACACAGTTAATGCCATTTACAAATCCATGCACTATAAAAAAAAAATAATAATAATAAAAAAAAAATAATTCTATTGCAATCATGCATGTGAAGACTTACTTTACTACAGTGAGCTTTACTACTGTACAATGACCCAGATCAGAGCTTCTATTAACTTCATCTTGATGTTACCTTCTTCCTTCAGGTGATCAGTCGGAGACAGAGTACTCCTTCCACTGTCAATAAAGTCATGCACTTCAGTTTTGCAGCTCAGTACAATGACACAGAATACAGAATGTTGTTCTTAAAATACTTTTTTAATACTGTATGAGCAATTATTCTCAGTGTCATTGGTTTATTTCATTTGTAATGTGTGCTTGAAAATGTGTAATCAGTAGCAACAGGTCACTAATAATTTGGTTTGTAATTTGTTCTTGTCTTGTAACAGAACATGTTTGATCTTATTATAGAAAATAAAGATTTTTGAGATTTTTGTATGCATAATGAGTCTGACAACACCCGGTGCTGCACATAGAGATCTGGGCCTGTATTCACAAAACATTTTATCTTACCACTAAGAGTTCTCCTAAATAGCAGTAAAAGTTTTTAGATAAGAGTTTTCTCTTAAAATCTATTCATAAAGCTAAGACAAACTTGTACTATAACTAAAACTATATTTGAAACATGAAACTAGTGAAAATTAAGTAAGTGTTGATTGCTGTATTAAATTTAGACCTGCTTACGTCATATTTCTTGTTATACATTTTTACAGCATTGCACAAATATGACCAATCACACACAATTCTGTTGAATTTATGAGGCGTTCAGATTGATCATCACTGAAACCTCGGAAATTTGTTCACTATTTGATCTTGAATGGCTGACATGTCCTCTTTTGCACTAGTTCTTCTTAAAAGCTTATTGGTTACGGAAAGTAACATTAGCTCATTCACAATCGCATTGGGCCTGTTCAAATACCCTCACTTACAGTCTTGGACACTTGAGAGCTCATGATGCCCGCAACAGGAAGTAAGTGCACTGTCCTAGGTCTTAAAGGGATAGTGCACCCAAAAAATTGAAATCCTGTCATTAATTACTGAAAATATTCCTAGACACAGAAATGTAGCAAGAACATTGTTAAAAAAAAGTCAATGTGACATCAGTGGTTTAACTGCAGTTTTATGAAGCTACTGTACAAGAATACTTTTTGTTGCAAAGAAAACAAAAATAACAACTTTATTCAACAATTCTTTTCCAAGTTACATATTCCGCCATTATTGCCCTTACCGAAATTGCATTGTTAAAGTTATTTTCTTTGCACACAAAAAGTATTCATTTCTACATAAAATTACGGTTGAACCACTGATGTCACATGGACTATTTTAATGATGCCCTTACTACGTTTCTGAGCCTGGGAACATTTCAGTTGCATTGCTGTCTATACAGAGTCAAAAAAATGGATTTCATCAAAAATATCTTAATTTGTGTTCCGAGGATAAGCTAAATCTAACTGGTTTGGAATGATATTTTTGGGCTATCTATCCCTTTGGTGATGTTTCCTAATGTGATTGAGTCGGTATTTGAGGCCAAACTGTGTGCAAGTGTTCTCAAGCCCAATAAAAGCCTTGTAATGAGCATTTATCTGGTTATTGGTGACCAGAGCACTTTACTGCTACAGGAGAAAGCTGAGAAAGAGTTTCACAGCTGCTTTAACTTCCAGGTTTGCCAAACAAGAAATGTGCATTTACACATCATTAAACATTTTGAAGGTTGTTTAAATAACATGTGACTCAACAGACTCCTCAGGTAGAAGCAGAATCAGTGCAGACAATGAAGGTGGAACTTCAGGGGAAGAACTTCAAGATGACCGAAGAGAGAAAAGTCACGTTCAGACGTTACAACCCTTTTGTCTTTTATCCAGACTGATAAACCCATCTGTATTCCAGGACAGACAGGTGTGCTCTGCAAATTCATATGTAAATGTTTTGCATAAAGACAGAAATAAGTCATTCATTTCAGGTTTTTTTTTTTTTTACAGTGTTTTTTAGAGTCGTCACCATGAATGCCAGTTTTGTGCCTCTTGATCAGATGGTTAGCTTTTTCTTTTTCTATTATTATTATTTTATATATATATATATATATATATATATATATATATATATATATACTACTGTGACTTTCTAAACACTGAAATTAAATGAAGTTCTTATCTTCTTACAGTACAGTATGGTTGTGGTAGAGGTAAGAAATTGCTCCTGTTCACTTATACTGTATAGAGCAATTTAATTTAAGTGATACTGACAAGGTGTAGAATTACTTTTGTACTACATTTTGAAACTTGGTTTTATTATAGTTTATTTATTATAACCTGTAATAAACTGTACTGTATACATGTGTCAAGCTATTTTCTTAGCCACCTTCCTACATACCTACTTTTTTGGTTTTAACCTGGGTTATTTCCTATGATTCAACTGGTCTTCCTTTAATCACCACCACAGATCTTCAACCTGCTGCCAGTGCAGTCTGTGTCAGATTATCCTTATGATGAGCAGGAGTATCTGCATGTGGGATGCTATCAAGATGTACAGACAGACAACATCTATAAATCCTTAAAAGTACAAAGAGGGTCAGTTTTGTAAGCAGTGGGAAAAGGAACTTCTTTTTATTAATGTTTTGCCTTGTGTGAAAGTAATCGGTTACTGTTCATTCACTTTTGCATATGTTGTTGTTTGACAGCGCATGGGGCTGAAAATGGCAACAAATTTGGCTGTTCGAAAACCTCAGTGTCTGTCAGACAGACACATTATTTATCATGCTGAATCTCTTGAGGGTATGGCATTTTTTGCTTTTCTTTTTTTCTATTTGGCCATAAGTAGAATTAAATACTAATATTTTGGAGTTATTGAAAGAGATAAGATAATTCAGTTCTGGCCCCATCATGATTATTTGGTGTGTCTGTATTATGACCATGTCAGTAATGACATAAAGTTTATATGGATTAAGAAGATCAATGAGAAGCTTGCCACATTCTAAAAATAGTTGTCATATTTACATACAACAATAGTTCTGCTCTTTTCTTTGTTTTAAGGGATGTATTACGATGTACCAGCGTTTAGGATGATGTCTGCACGACTAGAAGTTGATGCACTTGACTTGGTTGAAGTTAATTCTCCTTCTGATGTAACCATTCGGACTGTTTTTCCAGAAACATGGATCTGGCGGCTTGCTGAAGTGGGGTCTGTAAAGATAATTTTACTGTGTATATGTTTTTTATAACTTCAGTTTTGGACAAAAAATGGAAAACATGTTACGCATCATAGGCTTTCTGTCTGTCCTCCAAAGGTCTGGGTTTGGCTCCTCCTGCTCAGCTGACAGTTTTCCAGCCCTTCTTCCTGGAGCTCTCTCTGCCGTACTCCATCATCCGTGGGGAGATCTTTGAGCTGAAGGCCACTGTATTCAACTATCTGTCCAAGTGCATCATGGTGAGACTTCAGACTCAGTCTTATCCAATCATATCAAATATGCCACTGATCATGTGTGTTTGACTGACAGGTTAGAGTGACTCCAGCTCCTTCTTCAGACTACACTTTCAAAGCCTCCTCTGATGATCAGTATTCATCCTGTCTGTGTGCTAATGGAAAAAAAAACCTTTTAAATAGACCCTCACTCCTTCTGTTCTTGGTGAGTTTTCCAGTCTGAATCATTGGTTCTTAGTCTCTGTTGTATGTTAACATACATGTCTTGTGTTGTAGGAGTCTTGAATATTACAGTCAGTGCAGAGGCAGAGGCGTCCCAGACTGTGTGTGACAATGAGATTGTGAGTGTGCCAGAGAGAGGACGCATTGACACAGTCACACCAAGTCTGTTTGTACAGGTCAGCGCACGTCAAACGGCTCTCAGACGTCATTTATACATGATCCTAATGCTGCTTATGTCAGTATGATGTGTTGATGTTATTGTTTTCTGCTGTAGGCTGAAGGAACTGAGAAGACAGAGACCTACAGCTGGTTGTCGTGTCCAAAGGGTTTGTAAAACCCAGAAAATATTTAGCCGTATCATAGTGTTTCTCTGCTGATCACTGATATGTGTTTCTGTTTCTCTGGTTCATAGGTGACAGTCTCTCAGAGGAAGTGGATCTGACTCTTCCTGAAGATGTGACAGAGGGATCAGCCAGATCCTCTGTTTCAGTCATTGGTAACATTTACATACACAAATAGAAATGAGGAGTTTGTGTTGGGGTTTCTAAAATGTTTTATTAAAGTTTCATTTGTATTTGGTTTGTAGGAGACATATTGAGTCGTGCACTGAGGAATCTTGACGGATTATTACAGATGCCGTACGGCTGTGGAGAACAAAACACGGCTATTCTTTCTCCCAATATTTACATTCTGCAGTATCTGGAAAACACAGAGCAGCTCACCTCAGCCATCCGAGAGAGAGCCACAGGCTTCCTTAAGAGCGGTGAGAGAAATCAATCGTGGCAAGAAAATACTGAGAAAAAAAGTTACAATATATATGACCTTAGAAACACTTAATCGACCCAAACATTTAATCATTGTTAAACTCAACAGGATACCAGAGACAACTGAACTACAGACATGAGAGTGGTGCATACAGCACATTTGGACACGGTGATAAGAATACACGGTAAATATTTGCAACAGATTTTATTATTCACAGATTTAATCAAATTAAACAATTAGTGACATTATTAAAATGTAATATTTTAAACACCAGGTTGACCGCATTTGTCCTGAGGTCATTGAGCAAAGCACAGAAATACATATTTATTGATCCACAAATTATTCAGAGTGCAAAGGAATGGTTAATAAGCAGACGGGATTCAGACGTTTGTTTTATCCAACAAGGAACACTGTTCAACAACAGAATGAAGGTGTGTTACTGGTCTCTAAACATTATCACAGAAACAACGTCTATCTATTTATAGCAAAAATATTTTACTTTATGTTCCTCTAATATATATTCCAGGGTGGAGTGAATGATAATGTGACCATGACTGCCTACATTACTGCATCATTGCTTGAACTGGAAACTCCAGTCACAGTAAGTTCATCTACAGGAAACACAGTATAAACTCATAGAAAAATGACGCTCACAGCGGCTGTTGTCCGTTTTTGTCTCAGGATCCTGTCGTCACTAAAGGTTTGTCATGCTTGAAGTCCGTCATTGAGGATGTCAAAAACACTTACACCACTGCTCTGCTCGCCTACACTTTCAGTCTGGCTAGAGACACGGACACTCGACAGCAGCTTTTCAAGAAACTGGAGGATGTTGCTATTTCAAGGGGTAAGAGATTTGTTTGTGATGTCTTTTTGTTGTCTTTTATGACTGTACTGATGCTTTTTTGTCAAACTCTTTTGTCCATGTATCCTAAAGGGTCTCATCTTTACTGGTCTCAGTCTGGATCTGCTGGTGACTCTGATTCTCTGGCAGTGGAGATCAGCTCATATGTGCTGCTAGCTGTTCTCACTACAGATTCAGTCACTACAGCTGATCTGGGCTTTGCTAACAGGATTGTCAGCTGGCTTGTAAAGCAGCAGAATGCCTATGGAGGATTCTCCTCCACACAGGTGACTCAAACTACTCAAACACGATTGCTGAATAATGGGTAAAAGTCACATTACTGAACATATTTATTTCTCAGGACACAGTGGTGGCTCTTCAGGCTCTGTCTTTTTACGCCACCAAAGTGTTCAGCTCTGACGGCTCCAGCACAGTGACTGTACAGTCAGCAGGAGACACTCACCACTTTGATGTCAATCAGGACAACAAGTTACTGTACCAGGAGAAGCAGCTGCAGAACGATCCAGCCAAATACAGCATTGAAGTGAAGGGCTCAACCTGTGTGTCCGTGCAGGTCACACTCACTCTCTCTTTCCTACCCTGGGATTTTGTGGTTATTTTGCTATGAAATGGTTTATAATTGTGCTGGTTTATGAATGTGTTTTTGTATGTGTTGACACTCTCAGGTGGCTCAGTTCTACAACATTCCCACTCCTACTGAATCTAAAACATTGAATATTGATGCTAAGATTGAAGGAAGTTGCAAAACATTGGGACAAAATTTAACTTCACTGTCATCCCTTACGAAAAAGAAGTTTATTCAAGTGTGCTATTAGTATACTTCTTTTAAACTAAAAATAGGAAAGTATACTTTCAGTCTACTTTTTATGTACTTCTCAGAAATGTGCTTTATATACTTATCAGAAATATACTTAAAATTACATTTAAGTATACTTGATTTATACTTAGAAAAAGTATTTGAGCTATACTTGTGCTCTGAGAATCTGTTTTCATTGTTATACATGAGAGATGCTATTACACATCTTCTGTACAAAATTTCCAAAACACAAGCGAAGAAGAAACGAAAACAGATGCTTCCACACTGTAAAAAATGCAAATACATATTTTCCATTTTACAAAACATTTTGTCTCAAATACTAAAAAATGTAAAACTAAAAACCCTTGTCAGACCAATAAAATTACACTAATGTTGTCCCAACTAGTCAAACACAGTTGTCTGAGCAAAGAATTTCATATTGTTGAAATTTTAAGGCTTTGTAAGTTCCCAGCATGCATTGCAGCATGAATAAATTATCCAGTTACTGTTATAGGATTATTGTTTTGCTGTTTGCTGACTTCATTTAAACATTTTTTGTTGTTGTTTTGTCATGATTGTTAGTTATTTGTTGTACTGTGACGTACAGATCTAATCTTTTTAATATTTGGCTGATTGCCACCGTTCTTGAGGTTTGTGTATCTAGTTTTGAGGCCTAGATACTTTCAACCAATTATGTTAATTTTCTGGATATTTTAATCTTGTAAAATGCTTTACAAACAAAGACAATGTTGTCTACATATTAGAATAAGTTATACATAATGTTTATTGTGTTCGGATATTCATGTAACAAAATATATACAAATAAATACCTAAATAGGGACATAGTAGTATTCTTGAAGTATGATATAAAGTTCACTTAAAGAAAACTTACGAGTATACTTAAAGTATAAAACTACTAATCTTGTAGTTTACTGAGACTTTACTTCAAAGTGTACTAAAAATGCATAAAAAAGTATTTAATTAGTAAACTATCAGTATACCTATAAGTTCACTTTTAGTATACTTGCAGTACAAACTGAAAACATAGATGTAAACTAGTTGTGTACTCAAAGTTTACTACTGTTATACTTAAAGTATACTTAAAAGTATACTTTTATGTACTAGAAAGTGGGCCAATTTAGTCCCAAGGAGTATAAAAGTAGTAAACTGAAAAGTATACTACTAGTATGCTGATATTTGTATACTTACTACATAAAGTATACTTAAAAATATACTTGAACTTTACTTAAGTATACTTAATAAAATAAACTTGAAGTATACTTCTTTTTGGTAAGGGATGTAAGACACTGTCATGTAATATTCAGAAAATATAAAACATATTTTCTGAATATTTTACATCATCAGTTTTACGTCATGATAAATATATGAAAGCAATATGAATTGAAAAGATGCATCTCAGTATTTACAACCACAGCACTAATGTCACAGGTGTCGTGTGCGGAATTGAGACGAGGAGATCAGGAACATACACTTTTTATTTAAATAATCCACACTAGGAACAGGAACAGGAACAGGAACAGGAACAGGAACAGGAACAGGAACAGGAACAGGAGGGAATCCACACACAAACACAATGTACAAGACTTTAAGAACCGACCAACCAAAGGGCGACAGATCCAAACTTAAATACACAAGCTAATTAGAGGGAGACAGATGTGAATAATTACACAATGACATCATAATTGAAAACGGAACAGGAAAGACCAAATAAGGGCATACATTGGGAAAAAACACAGAAACAGTCCACAGGGGTGTGACAACTAAACACTAACCTAAAAAATACTATAGTTATTAAAACATTATATGTGATGTAAAATGCATGTGCTATATTAGGCTTTTTCACAGTCATTTCTCACTCATTTAGGAAATCTTTTCTTTCTATTTGCTCTTTTCCAGATATGATGGTCTACAGAAAATGACTAACATGGCCATTGTGGATATTAAACTCTTATCTGGATTCACAGCTGATACATCAATGGTGCATTTCAGTATTTTATCACAAACTTGTAAAATTTCTTGAGGTCAGTATTTAGAGATTAACCTGCACTTTTTACACACAGCTTGAAACAACTTCTGGAACGTACGGATCTCTTGTAGAGCGGGTCGATACTAAAGATGATCATGTCATTGTGTATTTAAAGGAGGTGAGAGAACATTAGATGTAATTTAGGATGATTCACAAACATTTTATTCATAATGTCCATGACTGTTTCTTCTTGCAGATCCCCAAAAATATAATATAATGAGTTATCAGATAAGAATGAAACAGGTTCTTCCAGTGAAGAATCTCAGACCAGCTGTGGTCAAAGTGTATGATTACTACCAAACAAGTAAGATTTTATATACCAGTTTTTATCATGTGATGCAGATTGTTTATTTAGATTTATTCCATGTACAGATTTCCATTGTTGTATGAATGTTAACATTCTCCATTTCCTTCAGGTGATCAGTCAGAGGCCGAATACTCCTTCCACTGTCAATGAAGCCGCAGAACTGAATCACATCAGCTGTTTAGCTTGGATAAAAATGTTTAAACACTCAAAACTTTAATATTTAAAGGTGCAGTGTGTAATATTTAGGAGAATTTATTGATTTTATATTGCATTATTAAATGCAATATAACATACAAAACTATGTTTTCAGAGGTGTGTAAAGACCTTACATAATAATCCGTTATGATTTTATATCCTTAGAACGAGCAATTTATATCTACATACACCGCTGGTCCCCTTACATGGAAGTCGCCATTTAGTGCCACCATGTTTCTATAGTAGCCCTAAACGGACAAACTTCTACAGAGCGCGTTTCGTCAGTACGTTGTTCAACTTCTTCTTTGGTGTTTTAAGAGGCCGCTCGTGTCGTCACCACGTTGAAATGTTGAAACGATGTTGAGCCGGCATCGTGATCCCATCGCACCCCCTCCTCCCTTTCCCCTCCCACAAGCCACCGCATCCCAATGCCGTGTTCGGAAAGAAAGTTGTGTTTTAAAGGCAATAAACATTAGATGGAAAAATATATATATTTCATTACTTTCTCTCGCAGTTATATCGTTAAGTAATTATACTGTATATAAATTGCGGGCATCAGGGGGCCGCTAGTAATGTGCATGGCGTTGAAACATCTCTTTGAAAATACAACACATGATTAATAGAAGTGTTGAAAAGAAGTTATGGTAAAACTGGTTGAAATTGTATATGTAGAAGCTACATCCTATGGCAACATTCAGTGTTGGGAAGGTTACTTTGGAAATTGGAAGTTACAGATTACACGTTATTTCAAATGTAATATGTAGTGTAACTATTTTCATTATTTTATTACTGTAACTGATTACATCTGATTACTTTTCTAAATTTAAATGTACATATATATATATATTTTTTTTTTAAAACTGTTAATCATTTTCAGACATTTAAAGCAGGCAGGATAGTACTCAACACTGATTACTGTTGGACTTTTTAAATCACATTAATTGGACTTCATCACTTTAAGCATTTAATTTTAAATACTTTAGCGCCTCTTTTTACACTGAAATCATTCTGAGGTTAAATACAGATTTAAAATTGCAACAAAATACAGTTTAATAGCTATGATACTGTTAAAATCATTGTTTAAATATTGTTTAAATTAAATCTTTAGTGCATCTAACAATGCCTTGGAAATAAAAATAAAATTTAAAAAATGAACCATTTGCATACACTCAAAAAGGAATTAAAACAGTTAGCAATTAAACACGTGTCCTATTCTGTGTCCTAAACTCTTGAAACATTGTTGTCTCATTTTTGAGCAGAAAGAAAATTTTCATCCCACAATTCTGACTTTTCTCTCACAAATGCAAGTTCCACAGAAACTTTATTACATCACTGTCAGTTAATAAGGGGAATACTATTATTACTAAAAAACAGAAGTACTCACAATATTATATGAGAAACTTTGTCAAACCTTGTGCCTTTCTTGTGTTTGTGTAGCATCTGCCAATCTGCATTTCCATCCCAATGTTGCATATAAGATCCCAGAAAACAATTAAACAAACCTTCATCATGGTGTCGAATCTCGAGTATTAACAGATTTACTTCAGATTCACTTCAGAGCTGAGCTTTCAGAGGCCATATTAGAAGGGGTCAAAGGATTTCCAGATATAAATAAACATTTACTCTGAATGGGTGTAGGTGATTTTTGAACCTTGATTTCAGTATTGTTTGTTGATATTGGAAAGAGGCCAGTAGGCCTTTGGTTATTTTTTCTTTGTATAGTTTGTTGAAATGAAATGAAAATGTGTATATTTTACCATTTTCCATGGGTTGTGTAAATGAATAAATATACATTTCATTGTATAATGGCAGCATAAGTTCATTGTAAATTTTGAGTTGTTAAACTTTAAAATATTTTTGTAAATATCTGTATCAGTAATTATTACATAATGTGTCATCTATATTTTACTGCATAAACAATACTTTTAATATTTAGCACAGATGTATTTTTAAGACTTTAGTAGTGCTAATATTGCGCAGGTTCACAAACTGCATTGCCTACATGGTTGAATCATTAACCAGATGATCAATACAATTTTTTCTAAATGACCTCCTTTAGCATGAGACTCCCTTTATAAGAGATGGTCCAGTTCATGTCAAGACCTGAATGATCACTGGTCATCATGGATCTGAACATTAGCTGCTGTTGGAAAGGGCTCCTTCTGTTTTCTTTCCTTCTTGTCTGTGTCAATGGACAAACATCAGGGCCGTAAGTAACATAAAGATGGTTTGTTTTAATACCTAAATTGTCTGTTGCTTTTTTCCCAATTTAGAAAAAAATAAATAAATAGGCACCCAGATCAACACATTTACACATTAACCAAAAAAGTTTCTAACCACTCAAATGGCTTATTGTCTTTTGACAGATATTTCATGGTGACGTTTCCTGCAGTGATCGAGTCGGGATCTGAAGCCAAACTGTGTGCAAGTCTTCTCAAGCCCAATGAAAGCCTTGTCATGAACATTTATGTAGTTCATGGTGACCAGAGCACTTTGCTGCTACAGGAGAGAGCTGAGGAAGAGTTTCACCGCTGCTTCAACTTCAAGGTCTGTCATCAGCACATTGAATGTATCATCAAAAATGTTAGTTTCATTATAATTTATCTAGGTGTTTGCAGGGGTTGTGAATACAGGGTATTATTTATCGTCAGGCTCCTCTGGTAGAAGCACAATCAGTGCAGAGAATTAAGGTAGAACTCCAGGGAGCAACTTTCAAGATGACTGAAGAGAGAAAAGTCATGCTCAGACCTTACTATCCTCTGACCTTTATCCAGACTGATAAACCCATCTATACTCCAGGACAGACAGGTAAGCTGTTAATGTTTCAAAGGTTAAACAACAGTAAATTCTGCGGGTGTCATCAAGGATATACCCCCTCCTTGGCAAAGCTACATTTTAGAAAACAACATATCGAGTATCACAGTTTGGTATAAACCCGGTATTGCGATGTCAAACGTGTTGTGGATACATATGTCACGGTTAGATGCGTCTCTGCCTCATATTAAAGGACAGTCATAGAAATACTCGTTGTATAAACAGTCGTTTTAGGTTTTGATATTAAAAATGTCAAATGTTGACGGAAAACATGAGAGGAAGAGAATGTTTTATTCTTATCTTTTTAGTCCACCTAAATGTCCATTCAGACATTTAGCCGATAGTACAGCCTGCAATAAAAGGAGGATGCGCAATGCTGAAGCCGTTATGTAAACAAGTCGCCATGTTAGTACGTTCGTGCAGTCAATGACACTGACACCGCAAATATGCAAATAGAACATTAAAGCCATGGATTAGGAAGTGTGAAACGTCAGGTAAAGAATACCTAATTGTGACGCAGGACCACAAACCCTTACCAAAAAGAAGTGTATTTCAAGTTTATTTCATTATTATATTCAAGTATATTGTTAAGTATACTTAATGTAGTAAGCATACAAATGTGTACTAGTAGTATACTTTTAAGTATACTGTAAGTATAAGTTACTACAGTATAACTGTAGTAAACTGTCGATCATTCCAACATTGTGTCCAGTGTACAACACTAGGGGTTGCTCCTGGGAGTCCAACACCTCTGACAACATTGAGAAAAGGCAGATGAAATTGGGTGTGCAGATTTTGCATAGCTGGCCACACCCCGGACATCCAGGTATAAATAGGGCAGCACAGGATCTGCTCACTCGTTCTGTTTTTCAGAGCTGAAAGCAGCGTCTCTGTGTGAAAAGCGGCATCATTCACCTCTTCAGGCTTGCAAGTACATGTCCTTAAGCACGCACCGCTCAAAAGCTGCATTCGTTTCCAGTGCCTTTCTTCCCTGAAGTGCACGAGGAGGTGACGAAATTGTGGAAGGCCCATTTTTCGGCCAGAATGCGACACACCAACTCTTCCTCCCTCGCCACCCTCGAAGGCGGTCCGGCGAGGGGGCACACAGAGGTTCTCCAGGTGGAGAGAGTGGTTGCGATGCATCTCTCTTACACGGCTTCTGGACAAGCTGTGTCCGGCCTGCATGCCATGGTGATCCTGCAGGTCTACCAAGCCAAGGTATTGAAAAATCGGTAACGCTTTAGATTACAACCCGCAAAGAACTACGTAAGTAAACTGAATTTACGGTGTATGTTTCTGTAATTATAGTGTACCTATAAAGAACGTACATGTAGGTATAAGGGAACAATATGTTATATTTGGGTAATAAGGGGATAACAAACCAGATATTCAACCTGCAAAGAACTACATAAGTATACTGAATTTACGGTGTACGTTTCTGTAATTATAGTGTACCTATTAGTACGTATGTGTAGGTATAAGAGAACAATAGGCTATGTTACGTTTTGGTAATTCGGGGGTAACAACCAGATGTGCAACCTGCAAAGAACCGCGCAAGTAAACTGAAGTTACACTGTATGTTTCGTATTTATATTTTACCTACCTGTAAGTATAAGGGAACAATAGGTTACGTTTGGGTAATAATGGGGTAGCAAACAGATATCCTACAAATAATTTATAATGGAATTACTTAAAAACTTAACAGGTACCTGTTCTATTAAATCGTAAGTTTGGTGCATCTATACATAAGCTTTTTAAAATTACTGGGAAAATATACTCTTGTTCCATGTAATTACAGGGTAAGTGTGCCCTCTGCGGGCTGTAAATTAAAGTGGTGATTGTTCCCCTCTTGTTCAAGGAAGTTACAGGGTAGGTTCAATACATAAACACACAATCTGAAAATATATCTAAAAATATTTTTTTTAGTCGCTAATCCCACTTCTACCTCTAAACCTAACGTTAACTATGACTGAACAGTAATAAAAATATAAAAAACAGGAAAGTGCAATCACAATCATTTATTTATTGCAAAAATGTCAACAGCCATACAAAAAAAGTAATTCAAATAACGATGCGTTTGCAGCCGCAGTCCTCTCTGGGGGAATACAGTAGGTTTGAGGTGCAGTAGGATGAGAGCAGAATTTAAATTGTTAATCGCTGAAAATATTATCCAGATTATTGTCTTGATCCACTCCTTGAAGGCGCCCGCGCGTATGGAACGCCATTGGGGACAATACCTATTATATGAAACGCGTAAAATCTGGACGCATTAACACGCAAAGTTTGTACGCGTAAATACGAAGTATATGTTCGGGTGTCGCGTCAGACTGCACAACAGCCAATAGCGTTGCTCTATTTAGGATTTAATTTGCATTTGTGATGGGATGGCACGTTGCTGTATACGTATATAAACATCAGACTACATTTCTTTTCGTGAGGGATGACGTGCTGTTAGGTAAGCAAATAACTATGCAAACGTCACACGTAACATTTGTTCGTGAATGAGATCATAATTTTACGTTGGCATGTACATAGGCAAGCGTAAAACTTTAGAGTCAATGATGCATTTATACGTTGGTTGTGATGTCAGTGCTGTGTCATCTCATCCCGTTTGTACTCATGCAGGTTAGAAATAATACAAATAATACAAATATCTTGAATGTATACTGTATATGTCAGATAAAAATAATGTAATAACAACAATATATTGTAACAATCACAAATTTAACAATTATATTATAACAATCAGGCAAATCCAAAAGCAGAAAACAAAGCACCAGTAGCCTATGACAATTCACAAATCTTTATTCAACCTTTAAACCCAGACACAATCATACGACACATAAACATTACAGAATCACTACAACAGGCGGACCATGCAACGTAAACTGTGGGGCAGCCAGTCCAAGTCCAAGTGTAAATAGCAACAGTTGTGGATTCAGTAGACATTTAGATGCTATTTACTTATAAATAGTGAGAGATAACGTTACTATTTGCTCCTCAGTATTGTTGTGCATTAAACATCCTGCAATATAACTGACAGTAAATCATTATATTTATAAAACAATATTAAAATCATGGCAACTTATTGAGATATTAAAGAGCGCTACCCCTAACCTTACCCTAAATGTAACTTTTATGAATTAAAATGAATTTTAAGTCAAATAATTTTTATTGAAAACAAATGCGTTTATTAACTGTAAAGTAATAAAAAAGCGCTGTCAGTGGGAATAGAACCCCGGTCTCCCTTTACACGTTACGCCACAGAAACCGCTGACTAAAGTGGTGACTTTTTCCACATATAGGGTAACGTTAGACTGGCCTAGTGTATTTAGTTCTGCCAACAAGTAGGCTATTTGCAGTGGACACCTCGAATGTATTAATCAGAGGGGAAATGTGGTCGTTGGATCACCGAGACCACTCACTTTACCTGCAGGACAAATTCCTTTAACGTTACAAAAGAATATAATGTTAATTCATGCAGTCATTGAGTGTATTTAATCATTGACCCCAAATTATCACCAGTTCAACTAAAACAGAAAAATTAGTATGTCGCACATCAAATAAGACTTAGAAATATTACACGTTCAAAAATGTCATGTTTACACGACGAAAACGTTCGTCTAGAAACACGTAACAAAAATACACGGCCAAAAATGTTACGTTAAGGCGATACAAACGATCGTGTCTTTAAATAACACGACAAAAAATTTCGTGTATAGACGTACAAAACGTTTGCGTTTACACGTACCAAAAAGACACGTACAAACTTTGCGTGTTAATGCGTCCAGATTTCACGCGTTTCATATAATAGGTATTGTCCCCAATGGCGTTCCATACGCGCGTCATTCCAACACATCTCACCAGAAACACGACATGTCGTAATCTGTGACGAATGCAGGCGAGAGCCAATGAACGTCCGATTTTCCTGTAGCAAAATGTACTTTAGCACGGGTTTATGACTGTTGCTGCTGGACTGGCTGCTAGAGATGGAGATGAAGATCGCCGGACAAAGCCTTGAATTGGTTCTGGTCCTCGCAGATCTTATGGATTCTGAAGATCTGGGTTACAGCACACAAATAAAATTGTTTAATTAAGTTGGCTTGAGAAAGCCAACTTACTGATATGCTATTTAAACTTATTATTAAGTTGGCTTGAGAAAGCCAACTTACTGATATGCTATTTAAACTTATTATTATTATTATTCTTCTTACTAAAACTGTTAACTCTAACTCGTCCTAGAGCTTTAACTCTACAAACTCCAAACTCAGCCCAGATCTTCAGACTGATATGGCCGGGTGTGCTATATCTTTTCTAACTGATCGGACTTACGGTTTTCCTAAAAATGACGTTTAAAACTGGGAAAAATCCCATAGACTTACATTGACGAATGTTCAAATGAGCCAGCACTTTTCAAATCCCAACTGTCAAAATCCCCAGAATCCTTTGAGCCTCAATCAAACTTCCCTTCTATGTACTGTATTTCTAATCCATTCAAACTCATTGACACTCATTCAGACTCATCTATCTATCTATCTATCTATCATCTATCTATCTATCTATCATCTAACCTTATCTATCTATCTATCTATCTATCTATCTATCACATCATCTAACCTTATCTATCTATCTATCTA
>VONZ01003357.1:0-23168 GCA_012976165.1 Labeo catla
TACCATATGATAGATCTGCTCATGCTGAGCAACTTTGCCTCAAGAACCATTGCTGTCAATCAAGTCGTTTATTACATATTCACAAATATGTAAAAAAAACCCACTTTTGCGAACTAGTCCTAGGTTATTCACTCGATCTCGATCAAACCACTGCAGCACAGTTCTCCAGGCTCCCTAGATCAATAATTATGAAAAAAACGTTAAACTTTTGACTCACAGTCGCAAAGGGGCGCCAAAACGTTCAAAAGAGGCGGGGCCACTTTTAGTAAAAAGGCTATAACTTTGGAACAGAATGACCTATCATCACCAAACTCAGAACACTTATGTAAAAGCTCAGCCTTTGGTCAAATCCAAAAAATTGCGGAGCTTGACCACTTGGGGGCGCTATAATAGAGAAAAAATATAAAAATGGCTATAACGTCGCAACCGTCAGTCCAATCAACCTGAAAAATGGTATGCAGTGTCTCTGTCCAATGTGCCATAAGGGTATATGAGAACATTGGCGTATCTCAAAAAACATGGCCGCCATCGACCTATGAATTTTGAGCACCTATTAGACAAGGTTAACTGAGGCCGATCGGAACAAAACTCACTGGGCATGTTAGACTCATGGTCCTAAAGGTCTGTAAGAACTTTAAAAGAAATCGGCCACTAGTTGGCGCTAACGAATTTCTTGCCTCTGTAATCACGTGGTGTTTCACACATCCACACAATATGCATATCACTTGATAGATCTCCTCATGATGAACAACTTTGCCTCAAGAACCATTGCTGTCAATCAAACCGTTCATTAATTATTCACAAATATGTGAAAAACCTACTTTTGCGAACTAGTCCTAGGGTTTTCACTCAATCTCGATCAAACCACTGCAGTAATGTTCTCTGGACTCTCTAGATCAATAATTATCAAAAACATGTTGAATTTTGTCCTTTGGTTAGCTATAACAGGGTCATTTACAAAAGGGGAGTGGCCACATATATCCAAAAGCCTATAAAACCTAAACAAAAACTCAAAACGTTATGAAAATTGGAGCAATCATGTGTCAGATGATTCTTAACAAGCATGCAAAGTTTCATGGAGATCGGAGCATAGGTGGCGCTATAACAGTTAAAAAGCCTTTAAAAACAAGATTTCTATGGTAAATGTCCTCAAATTGTTAAAAAATGCTCATCTATTCACACAAACACTAGATCTTACACTTCTGTCTGTATGATATATCACCTCATTCTGAACAAATTTGCATACCACCTCAAAGGCCTTAAATGCTCGAACCCCGGTAATTGCTGCTTGCAGCTATATTTATTATTATTCTTTTCCGCTAAAACTGATCGTGCAGACCAAACCGTAAGGCCTAGAGAGCTGAAACTTGGCCAGAAGGTAGAGCTCCCTGAGGGGACGTTCTGACAAAGACTCACCCCAATCGGCCTATAGGGGGCGCTACAGCGAACAAAATTGTGAAATCGATCATAACTCCTAAACCGTTTGTCGAACACTGAAGTGTCTTATATCATTGGAATCCTTGGCTCAATCAAAACAAAATGGCTATCTCCGATTTCATTTCCGGTATGCAAATTTTTCCGCCATTTTGAAATTTGTTAAAAACCTACTTTTGCGAACTAGTCCTAGGTTTTTCGACCAATCGGAACCAAACCAGTGCAGAAATGTTCTCTGGAGAGTGAAGATCAATAATTATCAAAAAAAAGTTGAAATTTTGACTCACGATCGCAAAGGGGCGCCAAAACGTTCGAAAGCGGCGGGGCCATTTTTACTAAAATGGCTATAACTTTTGAACGGAATGACATATCATCACCAAACTCGGTACACATATGTACAAGCTCAATCTTTGGTCAAATCAAAACAATTGCGGGGCTTGACCACTTGGTGGCAATATAAGGTGGAAAAAACATGAAAATGACTATAACTATGCAATTGTTGGTCCGATCAATCTGAAAATTGGTATGCAGTGTCTCTGTCCAATGTGCCATAAGGGTCTATGAGGACATTGGCGTATCTCAAAAAACATGGCGGCCATCAGCCAATGAAATTTGAGCACCTATTAGACAAGGTTAACAGAGGCCGATCGGAACGAAACTCACTGGGCATGTTCGACTCATGGCCCTAAAGGTCTGTAAGAATTTTGAAAGAAATCGGCCACTAGTTGGTGCTAACGAGTTTTCTTGCCTCTGTAATCACGTGGTGTTTCACACATCCACACAATATGCATATCATTTGATAGATCTCAAAATGCTGAGCAACTTTGCCTCAAGAACCATTGCTGTCAAACAAACCGTTCATTAATTATTCACAAATATGTGAAAAACCTACTTTTGCGAACTAGTCCTAGGTTTTTCACTCAATCTCGATCAAACCACTGCAGTCATATTCTCTGGACTCTCTAGATCAATAATTATCAAAAAAATGTTGAATTTTGTCCTTCGGTTAGCTGTAATGTGGCCATTTACAATAGGGGCGTGGCCACATATACCCAAAAGCTTATAAAACCAAAACAAAAACTCAAAACGTTATGAAAATTGGTGAGAACATGTGTCAGATGACTCTTAATAAGCATGCAAAGTTTCGTGAAGATAGGTGGCCATAGGTGGCGCTATAACAGTTAAAAAGGCTTCAAAAACACAAGCTGTGTATGGTAAATGGCTTCAAATGGCTAAATAAATGCTCATATATTCACACAAACACTAGATCTTCATATCATTTGATAGATCTCCTCATGATGAACAACTTTGCCTCAAGAACCATTGCTGTCATTCAAGTCGTTCATTAAATATTCACAAATATGTTAAAACCCTACTTTTGCGAACTAGTCCTAGGTTTTTCACTCGATCTTGAGCAGACCACTGCAGTAATATTCTCTGGACTCTCTAGATCAATAATTATCAAAAAAAATTTGAATTTTGTCCTTTGGTTAGCTATAACGGGGTCATTTACAAAATGGGTGTGGCCACATATACGCAAAATCCTATAAAACCTAAACAAAAACTCAAAACTTTCTGAAAATTGGTAACAACATGTGTCAGATGACTCTTAACCAGCATGCAATGTTTCATGGAGATCACACCATAGGTGGCGCTATAAGCTTCAAAAACACTGGTTTTCTATGGTAAATGGTCTCAAATTGCTGAAAAAATTCTCATATATTCACACAAACACTAGATCTTCATATCATATGACAAATCTTTTGAACAACTTTGCATAGCACCTTAAAGGCCTTAAATGCTCGAACCCCGGTAATTGCTGCTTGCAGCTATATTTATTATTATTATTATTATTATTATTATTATTCTTCCCTAGAACTGATCGTGCAGCCCAAACCGTAAGGCCTAGAGAGCTGAAACTTGGTCAGAAGGTAGTAGTCCTCCTCGCTACTCAGGCGCAAAGAACCGGCCCAATCGGCCTAAAGGTGGCGCTACAGCGCAAAAAACTAACTTTTTTTACATTTTTGGCCCTAGCTCGTACATTTTTTGTCGTAGACTCAAAAACTTTACATCGTTGCGATCCTTGGGTCAATACGCACAAAAGTGTACTGGCGCAGATTTTTCGTACGAAGCCCGGTTTTTCCGCAAAATGGCCGAATGTCCGAAACCTACTTTTGCGAACTAGTCCTAGGTTTTTCGCCCGATCGGAACCAAACCAGTGCAGAAATGTTCTCTGGACACTGAATATCAATAATTATCAAAAAAAACTTGAAATTTTGACTCATCGTTGCGAAGGGGCCCCAAAAAGTTTGTCAGGTGGAGGACCATTTTTACTAAAATGGCTATAACTCATGAACCAAATGAGATATCTTCACCAAACTCGGTACACATGTGTATACGCTTAATCTTTGGTGAAATAAAAAAAATTGCACAGCTTTGCCACTTGATGGCGCTATAAGCCTGAAAAAACATAAATTGACTATAACTTCGCAACGGTCAGTCCAATCAACCTGAAAATTGGTATGCAGTGTCTCTGTCCAATGTGCCATAAGGGTCTATAAGGATATTGGCGTATCTCAAAAAACATGGCCGCCATTGGCAAATGAATTTTGAGCACCCATTAGACAAGGTTAACAAAGGTCAATCGGAACGAAACTCACTGGGCATGTTTGACTCATGGCCCTAAAGGTCTGTAAGAATTTTGAAACAAATCGGCCACCAGTTGGCGCTAACGAGTTTTTTGCCTCTGTAACATGCCTCACTCGCGTGGCGTTTCACACATCCACAAAATATGCATATCATTTGATAGATCTCCACCTGCTGAGCAACTTTGCCTCAAGAACCATTGCTGTCAATCAAACCGTTCACTAATTATTCACAAATATGTGAAAAACCTACTTTTGCGAACTAGTCCTAGGTTTTTTGGTCAATCTCGATCAAACCACTGCAGTAATATTCTCTGGACTCTCTAGATCAATAATTATCAAAAAAATGTGGAATTTTGTACTTTGGGTAGCTATAACGGGGTCATTTAGAAAAGGGGCGTGGCCACATATACCCAAAAGCCTATAAACCCTAAACAAAAAGTCAAAACTTTACAAAAGTTGGAGAAAACATGTGTCAGATGATTCTTAACAAGCATGTAAAATTTTATGGAGATCGGACCATAGGTGGCGCTATGACAGTTAAAAAGGCTTCAAAAACACAAAATTTCAAAAGTAAATTGACTTAAATTGCTATAACATGCTCATATAATCACAGAAACACAAGATCTTCATACCATTTGATAGATCTCCTCATGCTGAGCAACTTTGCCTCAAGAACCATTGCTGTCAATCAAGTCGTTTATTACATATTCACAAATACGTGAAAAACCCACTTTTGCGAACTAGTCCTAGGTTATGCACTCGATCTTGATCAAACCACTGCAGCACAGTTCTCCAGACTCCCTAGATCAATAATTATAAAAAAAAAGTTAAACTTTTGACTCACAGTCGTAAAGGGGCGCCAAAACGTTCAAAAGAGGCGTGGCCACTTTCAGTAAAATGGATATAACTTTGGAACAGAATGACATATCATCACCAAACTCAGAACACATATGTAAAAGCTCAGTCTTTGGTCAAATCCAAAAAATTGCGGAGCTTGACCACTTGGTGGCGCTATAATAGAGAAAAAACATAAAAATGGCTATAACTTCGCAACCATCAGTCCAATCAACCTGAAAATTGGTATGCTGTGCCTCTGTCCAATGTGCCATAAGGGTCTATAAGGACATTGGCGTATCTCAAAAAACATGGCCGCAATCGACCAATGAAGTTTGAGCACCCATTAGACAAGGTTGGCGGAGGCCGATCGGAACGAAACTCAATGGGCATGTTCGACTCGTGGCCCTAAAGGTCTGTAAGAATTTTGAAACAAATCGGCTACTAGTTGGCGCTAACGAGTTTTATGGCTCTGTAATCACGTGGTGTTTCACAAATCCACAAAATATGCATATCATTTGATAGAGCTCCTCATGATGAACAACTTTGCCTCAAGAACCATTGCTGTCAGTCAAATCGTTCATTAAATATTCACAAAAATGTAAAAAACCTACTTTTGCGAACTAGTCCTAGGTTTTTCACTCAATCTCGATCAAACCACTGCAGCAATATTCTCTGGACTCTCTAGATCAATAATTATCAAAAAAATGTTGAATTTTGTCCTTCAGTTAGCTGTAATGGGGCAATTTTACAAAAGGGGCATTGCCACATGTACCCAATAGCTTATAAAACCAAAACAAAAACTCAAAACTTTATGAAAATTGGTGAAAACATGTGTCAGATGATTCTTAACAAGCATGCAAAGTTTCATGGAGATCGGAGCATAGGTGACGCTATAACAGTTAAAAAGGCTTTAAAAACAAGATTTCTATGGTAAATGGCCTCAAGTTGTTAAAAAATGCTCATCTATTCACACAAACGCTAGATCTTAAACTTACATCTGTATGATATATCGTCTCATTCTGAACAACTTTGCATACAACCTCAAAGGCCTTATATGCTCGAACCCCGGTAATTGCTGCTTGCAGCTATATTTAGGGGTTCGAGTGCGTAGCACTGAAACCCTATTGTAATTGTAAGGATTTTTATTATTATTATTCTTCTCCGGTAAAACTGATCGTGCAGCCCAAACCGTAAGGCCTAGAGAGCTGAAACTTGGTCAGATCGTAGTAGTCTTGCTCGCTACTCAGATCCAAAGCCTCGCCCAAATCGGCCTAAAGGTGGCGCTACAGCGCAAAAAACTAACTTTTTTTACATTTTTGGCCGTAGCTCATACAATTTTTGTCGTAGACTCAAAAACTTTACATCGTTGCAATCCTTGTGTCAATACGCACAAAAGTGCACTGGCGCAGATTTTTCGTACGAAGCCCGGTTTTTCCGCAAAATGGCGTTATGTCCAAAACCTACTTTTGCGAACTAGTCCTAGGTTTTCCGATGGATCGGAACCAAACCACTGCTGAAATGTTCTCTGGACAGTGAAAATCAATAATTATCAAAAAAAAGTTGAAATTTTGACTCACGGTCGAATAGGAATGCCAAAACGTTCTATGATAACGTTAGCAAATTCTTACATTTGGCTATAACTTTTGAATGAAATGAGATATCTACACCAAACTCGGTACACATGTGTATAAGCTCAATCTTTGGTCAAATAACAAAAATTGCACAGCTCTGCCACTTGGGGGCGCTATAAGGTGGAAAAAACATAAAAATGACTATAACTATGCAATCGTTGGTCCGATCGACCTGAAAATTGGTATGCAGTGTCTCTGTCCAATGTGCCATAAGGGTCTATGAGGACATTGGCGTATCTCAAAAAACATGGCCGCCATGGGCCAATGAAGTTTGAGCACCCATTAGACAAGGTTAACAGAGGCCGATCGGAACGAAACTCACTGGGCATATTCGACTCATGGCCCTAAAGGTCTGTAAGAATTTTGAAAGAAATCGGCCACTAGTTGGCGCTAACGAGTTTTTTGCCTCTCTAACGTGCCTCACTCACGTGGTGTTTCACACATCCACACAATATGCATATCATTTGATAGATCTCCTCATGATGAACAACTTTGCCTCAAGAACCATTGCTGTCAATCAAACCGTTCATTAATTATTCACAAATATGTGAAAAACCTACTTTTGCGAACTAGTCCTAGGTTTTTCGCTCAATCTCGATCAAACCACTGCAGCGCAGTTCTCCAGACTCTCTAGATCAATAATTATCAAAAAAATGTGGAATTTTGTCCTTTGGGTATCTATAACGGGGTCATTTAGAAAAGGGGCGTGGCCACATATACCCAAAAGCCTATAAAACTTAAACAAAAACTCAAAACTTTACAAAAGTTGGAGAAAACATGTGTCAGATAACTCTTAAGAAGCATGTAAAATTTCATGGAGATCGGACCATAGGTGGCGCTATGACAGTTAAAAAGGCTTCAAAAACACGAAATTTCAAAAGTAAATTGACTTAAATTGCTATAACGTGCTCATATAATCACAGAAACACTAGAACTTCATACCATATGATAGATCTCCTGATGCTGAGCAACTTTGCCTCAAGAACCTTTGCTGTCAATCAAGTCGTTTATTACATATTCACAAATATGTGAAAAACCTATTTTTGCGAACTAGTCCTAGGTTATTCACTTAATCTCGATCAAACCACTGCAGCACAGTTCTCCAGACTCCCTAGATCAATAATTATCAAAAAAAGTTAAACTTCTGACTCACGGTCGCAAAGGGGCGCCAAAACGTTCAAAAGAGGCGGGGCCACTTTTAGTAAAAAGGCTATAACTTTGGAACAGAATGACATATCATCACCAAACTCAGAACACATATGTAAAAGCTCAGCCTTTGGTCAAATCCAAAAAATTGCGGAGCTTGACCACTTGGTGGCGCTAAAAGAGCAAAAAAAACTTAAAAATGGCTATTACTACACAACCGTCAGTCCAATCGACCTGAAATTTGGTATGCAGTGTCTCTGTCCAATGTGCCATAAGGGTCTATGAGGACATTGGCATATCTCAAAAAACATGGCCGCCATCGACCAACGAAGTTTGAGCACCTATTAGACAAGGTTAACGGAGGCCGATCGGAACGAAACTCACTGGGCATGTTCAACTCATGTCCCTAAAGGAGTGTAAGAATTTTGAAAGAAATCGGCCACTAGTTGGCACTAACGAGTTTTATGGCTCTGTAATCACGTGGTGTTTCACACATCCACACAATATGCATATCATTTGATAGACCTCCTCATGATGAACAACTTTGCCTCAAGAACCATTGCTGTCAATCAAATCGTTCATTAATTATTCACAAATATGTGAAAAACCTACTTTTGCGAACTAGTCCTAGGTTTTTTCGCTCAATCTCGATCAAACCAATGCAGTAACATTCTCTGGACTCTCTAGATCAATAATTATCAAAAAAATGTTGAATTTTGTCCTTCACTTAGCTATAACGGGGTCATTTAGAAAAGGGATGTGACCAAAAATACCCAAAAGCCTATAAAACCTCAACCAAAACTCAAAACTTTATGAAAATTGGTGAAAACATGTCTCAGATGACTCCTAACAAGCATGCAAAGTTTCGTGAAGATCGGAACATAGGTGGTGCTATAAAAGTTAAATAGGCTTTAAAAACAAGATTTCTATGGTAAATGGCCTCAAATTGTTAAAAATGCTCATCTATTCACACAAACACTAGATCTTACACTTATATCTGTATGATATATCCCCTCGTTCTGAACAACTTTGCAAAGCACCTTAAAAGCCTTATTTGCTCGAACCCCGGTAATTGCTGCTTGCAGCTATATTTAGGGGTTCGAGCGCGTAGCGCTGAAACCCTATTGTAATTGTTAGGATTTTTTAGGGGTTCGAGCGCGTAGCGCTGAAACCCTATTGTAATTGTTAGGATTTTTAGGGGTTCGAGCGCGTAGCGCTGAAACCCTATTGTAATTGTTAGGATTTTTTTTATTATTATTATTTTATTATTATTATTATTATTATTATTCTTCCTAGAACTGATCGTGCAGCCCAAACCGTAAGGCCTAGAGAGCTGAAACTTGGTCAGAAGGTAGTAGTCCTCCTCGCTACGTCAGGCGCAAAGAACCGGCCCAATCGGCCTAAAGGTGGCGCTACAGCGCAAAAAACTAACTTTTTTTACATTTTTGGCCCTAGCTCGTACAATTTTTGTCGTAGACTCAAAAAATTTACATCGTTGCAATCCTTGGGTCAATACGCACAAAAGTGCACTGGCGCAGATTTTTCGTACGAAGCCCGGTTTTTCCGCAAAATGGCCGAATGTATCCGAAACCTACTTTTGCGAACTAGTCCTAGGTTTTTCACCCGATCGGAACCAAACCAGTGCAGAAATGTTCTCTGGACACTGAATATCAATAATTATCAAAAAAAAGTTGAAATTTTGACTCATCGTTGCGAAGGGGCCCCAAAAAGTTTGTCAGGTGGAGGACCATTTTTACTAAAATGGCTATAACTCAGGAACCAAATGGCATATCGTTACGAAACTTGACACACTTATGTACAAGCTCAATCTTTGGTCAAATAAAAAAAATTGCACAGCTCTGCCACTTGGTGGCGCTAAAAGCCTGAAAAACAATAAAATGACTATAACTATGCAATCGTTAGTCCGATCGACCTGAAAATTGGTATGCAGTGTCTCTGTCCAATGTGCCATAAGGGTCTATGAGGACATTGGCGTATCTCAAAAAACATGGCTGCCATCGGCCAATGAAGTTTGAGCACCCATTAGACAAGGTTAACGAAGGTCAATCGGAACGAAACTCACTGGGCATGTTCGACTCATGGCCCTAAAGGTCTGTAAGAATTTTGAAAGAAATCGGCCACTAGTTGGCGCTAACGACTTTTTTGCCTCTCTAACATGCCTCACTCGCGTGGCGTTTCACACATCCACACAATATGCATATCATTTGATAGATCTCCACATGCTGAGCAACTTTGCCTCAAGAACCATTGCTGTCAATCAAATCATTCAATAATTATTCACAAATATGTGAAAAACCTACTTTTGCGAACTAGTCCTAGGTTTTTCGCTCAATCTCGATCAAACCACTGCAGCGCAGTTCTCCAGACTCTCTAGATCAATAATTATCAAAAAAATGTGGAATTTTGTCCTTTGGGTAGCTATAACGGGGTCATTTAGAAAAGGGGCGTGGCCACATATACCCAAAAGCCTATCAAACCTAAACAAAAACTCAAAACTTTACAAAAGTTGGAGAAAACATGTGTCAGATGACTCTTAACAAGCATGTAAAATTTCATGGAGATGGGACCATAGGTGGCGCTATGACAGTTAAAAAGGCTTCAACAACACGAAATTTCAAAAGTAAATTGCCTTAAATTGCTATAACATGCTCATATAATCACAGAAACACTAGAACTTCATACCATATGATAGATCTGCTCATGCTGAGCAACTTTGCCTCAAGAACCATTGCTGTCAATCAAGTCGTTTATTACATATTCACAAATATGTGAAAAACCCACTTTTGCGAACTAGTCCTAGGTTATTCACTCGATCTCGATCAAACCACTGCAGCACAGTTCTCCAGGCTCCCTAGATCAATAATTATGAAAAAAAAGTTAAACTTTTGACTCACAGTCGCAAAGGGGCGCCAAAACGTTCAAAAGAGGCGGGGCCACTTTTAGTAAAAAGGCTATAACTTTGGAACAGAATGACATATCATCACCAAACTCAGAACACTTATGTAAAAGCTCAGCCTTTGGTCAAATCCAAAAAATTGCGGAGCTTGACCACTTGGGGGCGCTATAATAGAGAAAAAATATAAAAATGGCTATAACGTCGCAACCGTCAGTCCAATCAACCTGAAAAATGGTATGCAGTGTCTCTGTCCAATGTGCCATAAGGGTCTATGAGAACATTGGCGTATCTCAAAAAACATGGCCGCCATCGACCTATGAATTTTGAGCACCTATTAGACAAGGTTAACTGAGGCCGATCGGAACAAAACTCACTGGGCATGTTCGACTCATGGTCCTAAAGGTCTGTAAGAACTTTAAAAGAAATCGGCCACTAGTTGGCGCTAACGAATTTCTTGCCTCTGTAATCACGTGGTGTTTCACACATCCACACAATATGCATATCACTTGATAGATCTCCTCATGATGAACAACTTTGCCTCAAGAACCATTGCTGTCAATCAAACCGTTCATTAATTATTCACAAATATGTGAAAAACCTACTTTTGCGAACTAGTCCTAGGTTTTTCACTCAATCTCGATCAAACCACTGCAGTAATGTTCTCTGGACTCTCTAGATCAATAATTATCAAAAACATGTTGAATTTTGTCCTTTGGTTAGCTATAACGGGGTCATTTACAAAAGGGGAGTGGCCACATATATCCAAAAGCCTATAAAACCTAAACAAAAACTCAAAACGTTATGAAAATTGGAGCAATCATGTGTCAGATGATTCTTAACAAGCATGCAAAGTTTCATGGAGATCGGAGCATAGGTGGCGCTATAACAGTTAAAAAGCCTTTAAAAACAAGATTTCTATGGTAAATGGCCTCAAATTGTTAAAAAATGCTCATCTATTCACACAAACACTAGATCTTACACTTCTGTCTGTATGATATATCACCTCATTCTGAACAAATTTGCATACCACCTCAAAGGCCTTAAATGCTCGAACCCCGGTAATTGCTGCTTGCAGCTATATTATCTATTTGTAATTGATAGGATAATTTTTTTTTCCCCTAAAACTGAATGGGCAGCCCAAACCGTAAGGCCTAGAGACTTGAAACTTGGCCAGAAGGTAGAGCTCCCTGTGGGGACATTCTGACAAAGACTGAGCCTAATCGGCCTAAAGGTGGCGCTACAGCGCAAAAAACTAAAATTTATCAGTTTATTGGCCTAAGCTCGTAAACCGTTTGTCGTAGTCTCAAAAACTTTACATCGTTGCGTTCCTTGGGTCAGCCCGAACAAAAGTGGAGTGCGAAATTTTTGAGCTGCGACGCACGGTTGACCCCGAAAAATGGACGTGAATCCGAAACCTACTTTTGCAAACTAGTCCTAGGTTTTTCACCCAATCGGAACCAAACCAGTGCAGAAATATTCTCTGGACACTGAATATCAATAATTATCAAAAAAAAGTTGAACTTTTCACTCACGGTCACAAAGGGCCACCAAAACGTTCCAAAGTGACGGGGCCACTTTTACTAAAATGGCTATAACTTTTGAAAGGAATGAGATATCTTCACCAAACTTGGTACACATATGTATAAGCTTAATCTTTGGTCAAATCAAAAAATTTGCGGAGCTTGACCACTTGGTGGCGCTATAAAACTGAAAAAACATATTATTGGCTATAAATGCACCGCCGTTAGTCCGATTGACTTGAAAATTGGTATGCAGTCTCTTGGACCAAAGGGGCACAAGTGTCTATGAGGACATTGGTGTATCTCAAAAAACATGGCCGCCATTGGCCAATGAAGTTTGAGCACCTGTTTGACAAGGTTAACGGAGGTCGATTGGAACGAAACTCACTGGGCATGTTCGACTCATGGCCCTAAAGGTCTGTAAGAATTTTGAAAGAAATCGGCCAATAGTTGTCGCTAACGAGATTTTTTGCCTTTGTACACACGTGGTGTTTCACATATCCACACAATATGCATATCATTTGATAGATCTCCTCATGATGAACAACTTTGCCTCAAGAACCATTGCTGTCAATCAAATCGTTCATTAATTATTCACAATTATGTGAAAAACCTACTTTTGCGAACTAGTCCTAGGTTTTTTGCTCAATCTTGATCAGACCACTGCAGCACAATTCTCTGGACTCTCTAGATCAATAATTATCAAAAAAATGTGAAATTTTGTCATTTGGTTAGCCATAACGGGGTCATTTACAAAAGGGGCGTTGCCAAAAATACCCAAAAGCTTATAAAACCTAAACAAAAACTCAAAACTTTACGAAAATTGGTGAGAACATGTGACAGATGACTCTGAATAAGCATGCAAAGTTTTGTGAAGATCGGACCATAGGTGGCGCTATAACAGTTAAAAAGGCTTCAAAAACACAAGCTGTGTATGGTAAATGGCTTCAAACGGCTAAATATATGCACTTATATTTACACAAACACTAAATCTTCATATCATTTGATAGATCTCCTCATGATGAACAACTTTGCCTCAAGAACCATTGCTGTCAACCAAATCCCTCATTAAATATTCACAAATATGTGAAAAACCTACTTTTGCGAACTAGTTCTAGGTTTTTTGCTCAATCTCGATCAAACCATTGCAGTAATATTCTCTGGACACTCTAGATCAATAATTATCAAAAAAATGTTGAATTTTGTCCTTCGGTTAGATGTAATGGGGGTATTTACAATAGGGCGTTGCCACATATACCCAAAAGCTTATAAAACCAAAACGAAAACTCAAAATGTTACGAAAATAGGAGAAAACCTGTGTCAGATGATTCTTAACAAGCATGCAAAGCTTCATGGAGATCAGAGCATAGATGGCGCAATAACAGTTAAAAAGGCTTTAAAAACAAGATTTATATGGTAAATGGCCTCAAATTGTTAAAAAATGCTCATCTATTCACACAAACACTAGATCTTACACTTACATCTGTATGATATATCCCCTCATTCTGAACAACTTTGCATACCACCTAAAAGGCCTTATATGCTCGAACCCCGGTAATTGCTGCTTGCAGCTATATTTTATTATTATTATTATTATTATTCTTCCCTAAAACTGAATGTGCAGCCCAAACCGTAAGGCCTAGAGAGCTGAAACTTGGTCAGATGGTAGTAGTCATCCTCGCTACTCAGATACAAAGACTCAGCCAAATCGGCCTATAGGTGGCGCTACAGCGATCAAAAACGCGAAAGTGCTCATAACTCCTAAACCGCTTGTCGTAGACTCAAAAATTTTACATTTTTGGAATCCTTGGGTCAATACAAATTGAAAAACCCCCCTCCTGTGATTTGGGGTCCTGGAGGCCCCGTTTTTCCGCAAATGTTAATTATGTCCGAAACCTACTTTTGCGAACTAGTCCTAGGTTTTTCGCCGGATCGGAACCAAACCACTGCCGAAATATTCTCTGGACAGTGAATACCAATAATTATCAAAAAAATGTCAAAATTCGACTCATCATTGCGAAAGGGCCCCAAAAAGTTTGTCAGGTGGAGGGCCATTTTTACTAAAATGGCTATAACTCATGAACCAAATGAGATATCTTCACCAAACTTGGGAAACCTATGTATAAGCTCAATCTTTGGTCAAATAAAAAAAATTGCACAGTTCTACCACTTGGTGGTGCTATAAGCCTGAAAAAACATAAAAATGACTATAACTATGCAATCGTTGGTCCGATTGACTTGAAAATTGGTATGCAGTGTCTCTGTCCAATGTGCCATAAGGGTCTATGAGGACATTGGCATATCTCAAAAAACATGGCCGCCATTGGCCAATGAAGTTTGAGCACCTATTAGACAAGGTTAACGAAGGTCAATCGGAATGAAACTCACTGGGCATGTTCGCCTCATGGCCCTAAACGTCTGTAAGAATTTTGAAAGAAATCGGTCACTAGTTGGCGCTAACGAGTTTTATGGCTCTGTAATCACGTGGTGTTTCACACATCCACACAATATGCATATCATTTGATAGATCTCCTCATGATGAAAAACTTTGCCTCAAGAACCATTGCTGTCAATCAAACCGTTCATTAATTATTCACAAATATGTGAAAAACCTACTTTTGCGAACTAGTCCTAGGTTTTTCGCTCAATCTCGATCAAACCACTGCAGGGCAGTTCTCCAGACTGTCTAGATCAATAATTATCAAAAAAATGTGAAATTTTGTCCTTTGCGTAGCTATAACGGGGTCATTTAGAAAAGGGGCGTGGCCACATATACCCAAAAGCCTATCAAACCTAAACACAAACTCAAAACTTTACAAAAGTTGGAGAAAACATGTGTCAGATGACTCTTAACAAGCATGCAAAGTTTCGTGAAGATCGGACCATAGGTGGCGCTATAACAGTTAAAAAGGCTTTAAAAAGACAAGTTGTGTATGGTAAATGGCTTCAAATGGCTAAATACATGCTCATATATTTACACAAACACTAGACCTTCATATCATTTGATAGATCTTCTCATGATGAACAACTTTGCCTCAAGAACCATTGCTGTCAATCAAACCGTTCATTAATTATTCACAAATATGTTAAAAACCTACTTTTGCGAACTAGTCCTAGGTTTTTCGCTTAATCTCGATCAAACCACTGCAGTAATATTCTCTGGACTCTCTAGATCAATAATTATCAAAAAAATGTTGAATTTTGTCCTTCGGTTAGCTATAACGGGGTCATTTACAACAGGGGCGTGGCCACATATACTCAAAAGCCTATCAAAACTAAACAAAAACTCAAAACTTTACAAAAATTGGTGAAAACATGCGTCAGATGATTCTTAACAAGCATGCAAAGTTTCATGGAGATCGGACCATAGGTGGCGCTATAAGAGTTAAAAAGGCTTCAAAAACACAAGCTGTGTATGGTAAATGGCAAATGACAAACTGTTCATTGCTTAAGTCTTTTAAAAACATATATTCATTTAAACAAAATAAAAAAAAAAAAAACATTCAATAAAGGAGACAGTGTCTCACTTCATTAAGACTTGTTTGACTATTGAAATCTCCTGAATGAATGATTCAATGACATACTTTTTTTTTAAACGGGCAGTTGTCGCCACCTCCTGGCGGAAGAGGATAAGCGTTACAATAGATACACGTGTTAAAATACTTTGGTTTTTATCGCTACTGTAGACAATAAGTGTTTATACCCAAACTATAAACTTTTATCCCAGTACTTCTATTATTTAAATATCTGTAACACAGAAATAATGATTATAATGTGGTTGAAAAGACTGTTTGTGTTGCTCTTTCTGCGTTCACATTTACTCCGACCTTCTGATTCATTAACATGGCAGCGACAAAACCTGCTTCTCACGCTCCACTGACACTGGCGATGTGAAACAGTCCTAATAGACATAGATAACTCGTTGTCATTTAGGAATAAGATCGCGTGGGTGTTTGAATCGACACCTCAATATTTTAAGGATTAATAGTGCAGCTCTAATGTAAACATGGCAAAATGTTGTGGGAGGATACTGTCACGAGATCTCGCGAAATCCGACTGGTCTCGTCACATCACTACCATTTAGATAGCCACTTAATAATAAGATCATGAGTCTATAAAACCTAAAACAAAAGAAAATTTCACAAACCTAAGTCAAATCATCATCATATGATTCTAAAAAAGCCTGCATTTTAAAGACATCAGGCAAAAAAAGGCAATGTAACAATTATAAAGCTTAAAAACTATGCATCGCTCTTTAAAATGTCATGAAATTACAACTATAACCACTAGATGGCAGTAGAAGACCACTAATGGCTCATTGAAATGAACACTGCTATTCACAGATTGATTTCCATTCATTTCATTCATTTCAATTCATGCAAAGACTAAATCACTATATAACATTTCAAATCACATTTAGTCAAAGTTTAACACTTCATTTAAACATATATCATATTTGACAATAATACAAGAGTATGATTACAGTGAAACCTGAAAATTATATATAAAATCTTGCACTAAACATTTTGTCACCTACCATTTAATACACAAATCTCTTATGTGCAACAAAATGTGTGTGTGTGTGTGTGTAGTAATGCTTAATGAACCTTAATATAACAGTTTAACTATTTAATTTCTGTGTTTGTGTGTTTGTGAGTGTATTCTCCATCATGGATGTGTTTTAGTGTGTTAGCCATATATTTTGGGTTGGACTACATCCTAAAACCATAGTAACCATAGCATCGGATCATAGGTGACGCTATAACAGTTAAAAGGCTTCAAAAACACAACATTTCTATTGTAATTGGCCTCGAATTGCTAAAAAATGCTAATTTTTTCACACAAACACTAGATCTTCATACCATATGATAGATCTCCTCATTCTCAACAATTTTTTGTCTAAGACCATTGCTGTCAATCCAACTGTTCTTTAAATATGTTCTTTAAATCTACTGTACCCAAAAGCCTAACATTTTTAAAAGAAAGCTTGCAACGTCTCAAAACTGTGACAAAAATGACAAATGATCTCATTCTAAACAAATATGCAAAATTTAAGAGAGACTGGGCAAAAATAACACTATAATAGTTATGATGTTTAAAATCTCAGTGTTTGTATGAGACATTGCATGAAATTGCAATAATAACCACTAGATGTCAGTAGAAGACCACTAATGGGCTTATTCAGCTGAACACAACTGCTTTTAATAGGTTTGATGATCGATTAACACTTATAAAATCACTGTTATAACATTTAAAATCACATTTAGGCAAAGCTTACAATGTTGTTCATACAGACATATCAGTTTTTTACAACTATGCCATATTATGATTACAGTGAAATCTGAAAAAGACACAAACTGTTACAAAGAGAATACTAGCAAGTAAAAGTGTTGGCCCATATAATTTATTTCAAATATCTGTACAAGAAAATGTGTGTGCATGTATGTCTCTGTGTGTGTAAACATGTTTATTCAGTATTAATATATTAGTTTAAACTTTTCGTTTCTGTGTGTGTATTTCTGTGAGCATATTCTCCATTTTGGATGTGTTTTACTGTCAGCCATGAATCCAGGTTGGCCTAGACCCTAAGCATAGCACCTTAAAGACCTTAAAATGCTCGAACCCCGATAATTGCTGCTTGCAGCTATATTTAGGGGTTCGAGCGCGTAGCGCTGAAACCCTATTGTAATTGTTAGGATTTTTTTTATTAGGGGTTCGAGCGCGTAGCGCTGAAACCCTATTGTAATTGTTAGGATTTTTTTTATTATTATTATTATTATTATTCTTCCCTAGAACTGATCGTGCAGCCCAAACCGTAAGGCCTAGAGAGCTGAAACTTGGTCAGAAGGTAGTAGTCCTCCTCGCTACTCCGGCGCAAAGAACCGGCCCAATCGGCCTAAAGGTGGCGCTACAGCGCAAAAAACTAACTTTTTTTACATTTTTGGCCCTAGCTCGTACATTTTTTGTCGTAGACTCAAAAACTTTACATCGTTGCGATCCTTGGGTCAATACGCACAAAAGTGTACTGGCGCAGATTTTTCGTACGAAGCCCGGTTTTTCCGCAAAATGGCGTTATGTCCGAAACCTACTTTTGCGAACTAGTCCTAGGTTTTTCGCCCGATCGGAACCAAACCAGTGCAGAAATGTTCTCTGGACACTGAATATCAATAATTATCAAAAAAAAGTTTAAATTTTGACTCACGGTCGAATAGGAATGCCAAAACGTTCTATGCTAACGTTAGCAAATTCATACATTTGGCTATAACTTTTGAATGGAATGAGATATCTACACCAAACTCGGTACACATGTGTATAAGCTCAATCTTTGGTCAAATAACAAAAATTGCACAGCTCTGCCACTTGGGGGTGCTATAAGTTGGAAAAAACATAAAAATGACTATACCTATGCAATCGTTGGTCCGATCGACCTGAAAATTGGTATGCAGTGTCTCTGTCCAATGTGCCATAAGGGTCTATGAGGACATTGGCGTATCTCAAAAAACATGGCCGCCATCGGCCAATGAATTTTGAGCACCCATTAGACAAGGTTAACGAAGGTCAATCGGAACGAAACTCACTGGGCATGTTCGACTCATGGCCCTAAAGGTCTGTAAGAATTTTGAAACAAATCGGCCACTAGTTGGCGCTAACGAGTTTTATAGCTCTGTAATCACGTGGTGTTTCACAAATCCACACAATATGCATATCATTTAATAGATCTCCTCATGATGAACAACTTTGCCTCAAGAACCATTGCTGTCAATCAAACCGTTCATTAATTATTCAAAAATATGTCAAAAACCTACTTTTGCGAACTAGTCCTAGGTTTTTCGCTCAATCTCGATCAAACCACTGCAGTCATATTCTCTGGACTCTCTAGATCAATAATTATCAAAAAAATGTTGAATTTTGTCCTTCAGTTAGCTGTAATGGGGCAATTTTACAAAAGGGGCATTGCCACATGTACCCAATAGCTTATAAAACCAAAACAAAAACTCAAAACTTTATGAAAATTGGTGAAAACATGTGTCAGATGATTCTTAACAAGCATGCAAAGTTTCATAGAGATCGGAGCATAGGTGGCGCAATAACAGTTAAAAAGGCTTTAAAAACAAGATTTCTATGGTAAATGGCCTCAAATTGTTAAAAAATGCTCATCTATTCACACAAACACTAGATCTTACACTTATATCTGTATGATATATCACCTCATTCTGAACAAATGTGCATACCACCTCAAAGGCCTTAAATGCTCGAACCCCGGTAATTGCTGCTTGCAGCTATATTTTTTATTATTATTCTTCCCTGAAACTGATCGTGCAGCCCAAACCGTAAGGCCTAGAGAGCTGAAACTTGGTCAAAAGGTAGTAGTCCCCCTCGCTACTCAGGCGCAAAGAACCGGCCCAATCGGCCTATAGGTGGCGCTACAGTGATCAAAAATGCAAAAATGCTCATAGCTCCTAGACCGTTTGTCATAGACTCAAAAAAATTTCTGGAATTTCTGGAATCCTTGGGTCAAGGCGATAAAAAGCCTAAAAAATCAGATTCGCTCTACGGGGCCCGGTTTTTCCGCCATTTTGAAGTAAATTCAAAACCTATTTTTGCGAACTAGTCCTAGGTTTTTCGCCCGATCGGAACCAGACCACTGCAGAAATGTTCTCTGGACAGTGAATATCAATAATTATCAAAAAAATCTTAAATTTTGACTCATCCTTGTGAAAGGGTCCCAAAAAGTTTGTAAGGTCGGGGGCCTTTTTTACTAAAATGGCTATAACTCATGAACCAAATGATATATCTTCACCAAACTCGGTACACGTGTGTATAAGCTCAATCTTTGGTCAAATAAAATTGCACAGCTCTGCCACTTGGTGGCGCTGTAAGCCTGAAAAAACATAAAAATGACTATAACTATGCAATCGTTGGTCCGATCAGTGTCTCTGTCCAATGTGCCATAAGGGTCTATAAGGACATTGGCGTATCTCAAAAAACATGGCTGCCATCGGCCAATGAAGTTTGAGCACCCATTAGACAAGGTTAACGGAGGCCGATTGGAACGAAACTCACTGGGCTTATTCGACTCATGGCCGTAAAGGTCTGTAAGAATTTTGAAACAAATCGGCCACTAGTTGGCGCTAACAAGTTTTTTGCCTTTCTAATGTGCCTCACTCAAGTGGTGTTTCACACATCCACACAATATGCATATCATTTGATAGATCTCCACATGCTGAGCAACTTTGCCTCAAGAACCATTGCTGTCAATCAAATCATTCATTAATTATTTACAAATATGTGAAAAACCTACTTTTGCAAACTAGTCCAAGGTTTTTCGCTCAATCTCGATCAAACCACTGCAGCGCAGTTCTCCAGACTCTCTAGATCAATAATTATCAAAAAAATGTTGAATTTTGTTCTTTGGGTAGCTATAACAGGGTCATTTAGAAAAGGGGCGTGGCCACATATACCCAAAAGCCTATAAACCCTAAACAAAAACTCAAAACTTTACAAAAGTTGGAGAAAACATGTGTCAGATGACTCTTAAGAAGCATGTAAAATTTCATGGAGATCGGACCATAGATGTCGCTATGACAGTTAAAAAGGCTTCAACAACACGAAATTTCAAAAGTAAATTGCCTTAAATTGCTATAACATGCTCATATAATCACAGAAACACTAGAACTTCATACCATATGATAGATCTCCTCATGCTGAGCAACTTTGCCTCAAGAACCATTGCTGTCAATCAAGTCGTGTATTACATATTCACAAATATGTGAAAAACCTACTTTTGCGAACTAGTCCTAAGTTATTCACTCAATCTCGATCAAACCACTGCAGCACAGTTCTCCAGACTCCCTAGATCAATAATTATCAAAAGAAAGTTAAAGTTTTGACTCACAGTCGCAAAGGGGCGCCAAAACGTTCAAAAGAGGCGGGGCCACTTTTAGTAAAAAGGCTATAACTTTGGAACAGAATGACATATCATCACCAAACTCAGAACAGATATGTAAAAGCTCAGCCTTTGGTCAAATCCAAAAAATTGCGGAGCTTGACCACTTGGTGGCGCTATAATAGTGAAAAAACATAAAAATGGCTATAACTTCGCAACCGTCAGTCCAATCAACCTGAAAAATGGTATGCAGTGTCTCTGTCCAATGTGCCATAAGAGTCTATGAGAACATTGGCATATCTCAAAAAACATGGCCGCCATCGACCTATGAAGTTTGAGCACCTATTAGACAAGGTTAACGGAGGCCGATCGGAACGAAACTCACTGGGCATGTTCGACTCATGGTCCTAAAGCTCTGTAAGAATTTTGAAAGAAATCGGCCACTAGTTGGCGCTAACGAGTTTTATGGCTCTGTAATCACGTGGTGTTTCACAAATCCACACAATATGCATATCACTTGATAGACCTCCTCATGATGAACAACTTTGCCTCAAGAACCATTGCTGTCAATCAAATCGTTCATTAAATATTCACAAATATGTGAAAAACCTACTTTTGCGAACTAGTCCTAGGTTTTTCGCTCAATCTCGATCAAACCACTGCAGCGCAGTTCTCCAGACTCTCTAGATCAATAATTATCAAAAAAATGTGGAATTTTGTCCTTTGGGTAGCTATAACTGGGTCATTTAGAAAAGGGGCGTGGCCACATATACCCAAAAGCCTATAAAACCTAAACAAAAACTCAAAACTTTACAAAAGTTGGAGAAAACATGTGTCAGATGACTCTTAACAAGCATGCAAAGTTTCGTGAAGATCGGACCATAGGTGGCGCTATAACAGTTAAAAAGGCTTCAAAAACACAAGCTGTGTATGGTAAATGGCTTCAAATGGCTAAATACATGCTCATATATTCACACAAACACTAGAGCTTCATATCATTTGATAGATCTCCTCATGATAAACAACTTTGCCTCAAGAACCATTGCTGTCAATCAAACCGTTCATTAATTATTCACAAATATGTTAAAAACCTACTTTTGCGAACTAGTCCTAGGTTTTTCGCTTAATCTCAATCAAACCACTGCAGTAATATTCTCTGAACTCTCTAGATCAATAATTATCAAACAAATGTTAAATTTTGTCCTTCGGTTAGCTATAACGGGGTCATTTACAAAAGGGGCGTGAGATCGGACCATAGGTGGCGCTATAAGAGTTAAAAAGGCTTCAAAAACACAAGCTGTGTATGGTAAATGGCAAATGACAAACTGTTCATTGCTTAAGTCTTTTAAAAACATATATTCATTTAAACAAAAAAACAAAAACAAACATTCAATAAAGGAGACAGTGTCTCACTTCATTAAGACTTGTTTGACTATTGAAATCTCCTGAATGAATGATTCAATGACATACTTTTTTTTAAACGGGCAGTTGTCGCCACCTCCTGGCGGAAGAGGATAAGCGTTACAATAGATACACGTGTTAAAATACTTTCGTTTTGATCGCTACTGTAGACAATAAGTGTTTATACCAAAACTATAAACTTTTATCCCAGTACTTCTATTATTTAAATATCTGTAACACAGAAATAATGATTATAATGTGGTTGAAAAGACTGTTTGTGTTGCTCTTTCTGCGTTCACATTTACTCCGATCTTCTGATTCATTAACATGGCAGCGACAAAACCTGCTTCTCACGCTCCACTGACACTGGCGATGTCAAACAGTCCTAATAGACATAGATAACTCGTTGTTATTTAGGAATAAGATCGCGTGGGTGTTTGAATCGACACCTCAATATTTTAAGGATTAATAGTGCAGCTCTAATGTAAACATGGCAAAATGTTGTGGGAGGATACTGTCACGAGATCTCGCGAAATCCGACTGGTCTCGTCACATCCCTACCATTTAGATAGCCCCTTAATAATAAGATCATGATCTACTGTACCCGAGTCTATAAAACCTAAAAGAAAAGAAAATTTCACAAACCTAAGTCAAATCATCATCATATGATTCTAAAAAAGCCTGCATTTTAAAGACATCAGGCAAAAAAAGGCAATGTAACAGTTATAAAGCTCAAAAACTATGCAT